>PITA01002364.1:0-163433 GCA_004023965.1 Spilogale gracilis | reverse complement strand
CAATCGCCAAACTGTGGAAAGAGCCAAGGTGCCCATCAACAGATGAATGGATAAAGAAGATGTGGTACATATATACAATAGAATACTATGCCTCCATCAGAAAGGATGAATACCCAACTTTTGTAGCAACATGGACTGGACTGGAAGAGATTATGCTGAGTGAAATAAGCCAAGAAGAGAAAGTCAAGTATCGCATGGTCTCACTTACTTGCGGTGCATGAGAGGCAAACTGGAGGACAGTGGCAGAAGGAAAGCAAATGGGAACTACGATAATCTAGGGAGGGAAACGAAACAACAGAGACTTTGAACACAGAAACAAACTGAGAGATTTGGAGGGAGGGGGATGGAGGGATGGGAGAGCCTGGTGGTGGGTACTGGGGACACATAAAGCGTGGAGCACTAGGTGTGGGGAATGGGGAATGAATCTTGAAACACTGGAAAAAAAATTTTAGTAACAATAAAAAAAAAGATTCTTCTAGTTAAAATCCATTAGCCTTTTGTATTGTTGGTAAATGGGCATAATAATGCAGTATTTGCCATCTTTGAAAAGGTGGAATTTATGAATAGGTCCCATATTACGGACTCCTACTTATCAGAAACCATCACTGGGAAATTTCCAACTAGTCAATGACAAAGACCAAAGCTGAGTCCTGATGAGACACCATCCCAGGAAGACACCATTAGTCCATTGATGACAGAATAATTATGTTAGACCATTTTTTCATGGTATAAATTCATTATGATTGAAATAGGTAGATAAACATTATATATGTGGAGTTTTTTCTTGCCCCCAGGGCATTAAACACAGCAACCGAAGGCTTGTAGTATGTTTTATCTGTTGATACTGTATACTAACATTCCATCAGATCAAAAAACTCGAATGCATAGGTGTAGCAGTGGGAACACAGCCATGGGTTCGCTGTTGTATCACACACTGCACTACCCAAAACCTGCCAGTATGAATGTGCATCAAAACAGTTTGTTGAAGGCATCATTGAGGTAATACATTGGATTGTTAAAGATGACACCTGGGTGTGTAGGGGGTCCTTTTCCAAGGGACCTTATTATTCTAAAGTATTAGAATGTATTATTCTAAACCAGTGTACACTAAAGGATTCTGTATATTTATTTGGTGGAATATTAGGTCTAATTATCAAGACATGGAGGTAAGTATGACAACGCTTAACGTTATAAATGGTGACTAACTGGGAAAATTTATGCTCACACCTCTCTCAACTCTTCGTCTTAGCTGGATGAGAGTTCCTGTTTCCCAAAGGGTGAATGATGCCACTAGAAGGAACCATAAAATTTCCACTGCATTTTAAGATATTTCTGTCCCCTAAGAACTCTGAGCTGATCATGCTAAGTAAGAAGCAAAGAAAGAAGTCACCATTCTGGTTGGGATAACTGACCTTGTCAGTAGGAAATATCAGAGCTACTGTTAAATAGGAAGGATGGGAAAGAATATACTTTGCTACCCAAGTGACACATGTGGATATCTCTTGATACATCCTTGCCTGATTTTAAACAGCAATTTTATTTCTTTGCTATTAAGCAAAGGAATAAAATTCCAAGTTACATTACCAGGTATACTATTTTTCCTTTTTTGTAGAGTCAACATAAAGTTGTACAATTAATTTTCCTTTTGAATTTCTTCTAGAGAAATAAGTGTGGGTATATACTGTAACTTGTTTTAGAGTTTTCTAAAGTTTATTTTCTAAAGTTTATACAAACAAAAGTTTATTTGTTTTATACTACATAGTATTCCATAATACTATTCTGTTAGTAAAGAGTTTCTCCCAGTAATTTTACATTAGGTCCAAGTGACACAACACATGTGACAAGAAATGAACATATTCTTGGAAAAATGGTGGATTTTTATTCCTCCAGTGCTTGGGAATGGTGCCAGCACATAGACTTCAGCTACCAATCCACTATGGACTTTGTTGGAGCATCTTTTAAAATAATATGTAACACACAGAATAACTACAGTTCCAAGTAAGAATTTAATTGAAAAATGTTATTGAGTCTTGATAAGATTGACAGTTTCATCCAAGATAACCCTCACTTCATGAGTATAGCATGCATTGTATTGTCAATTGATATCTTAAAAGATGAGCCATTGTCTCAACATGGGACAATTCTAAAGTACCCTATGGTTTCACTGAAGAACTCTTCAGAGCTTACATTACAATTTAACTTCCTTTCTATTTCTCCTCCCCCACTTATTAATCTTTAAAAATTCCTAGTAGGTCACATAGGTTCTATTCTTTGTATATGTTTAGTGGAGAACTAATTTGCACCATGGAAATCCCAATTCACAGCAAGCCCATCTACACTACTGTGAGTGTTGCTTGCATGTTAAAGTATAGAATGTTTATATAAATGGCATACTAAAAATGTTATCTGTATAAATGCTAGTTAATATTAATAGGAGTACAGTTTATATGTTTTGATGGTTGATTAAGATGAGAGAGAGAATTAACATCTTTAGGAGGTGAAACCTTTGTTGGAGCATCTTTTAAAATAATATTTAACACACAGAATAACTACAGTTCAAAGTAAGAATTTAATTGAAAAATGTTATCATTTCTTATTCCCTTGTGTCAATAGATAAAATATCCATTATTATAAAATTAGAGTATAAAATGATCAAATCTTACTTATATTCATAACTTCCTCATGGAATGACACATATATCAATATTTTATGCTCTATCGCAAAAATAATTCTTGAATTGTTAAGAATTTTGAGAATTAAAGAAACTCCATACATAAAATATTTCCTCAATTTTGGAAGCAGATAGGATTAGGCAACCATACATGGATTTTAATCTTAAATTTTGAAGAGAAATCTTTGAGTTTAAAAGGGATATATACATATGAATAATACCAATTTTATAAAAATGGCCATTGTAGAATTACTTTATGGTCACTGTATTAGTCAACTTAATTTACATTCTGTAATAAAATACCTCAGTATTGGAATAACTTACCAAAAAAAAATCACATATCCTGGAGAATGAAGAATCTCCATGGCTCAGTGATAGTTTTGCTTTTCATCATCTTTATTTTAGAATCCCAGGTTGAAAGAGACAGTTATTCTTTGGGACTTTGCCAAGTTTTTTGCAAAGGGACAAACATACCTAGCCATAAAACACATAATAGTTCTTAATGTTTTTATGTGGATATGCATATTTTATTTCTGTTTACATATTTTGACCAAAAAATCAAGGCCAAGCCTGACATAAATGAAGGTGAGTAAGATAATTCTTCCATAGTTTTGGGTTCTGAAAAGATAAGAGCATGCCAAAAGTTAATGCCATATAAATATAATATTACAAAGTCTTGGCATCCACAGTAAGTTTCTCTATTGGGATATAAAAAAATACATTAACTATAAAGTTGTCAGCAGCAAATGATTAGCTTCTCTTCATGTCTTTGTTCTTCAGGGCAAAAGAAAAAAGATTAATTCTTGGGGTAAGAATTCCATTAATGGAAGAATAATTTCCCATAGTGTTGGGAATAAATCTCTGTTGACTATAGGTATGTAAAGGTTTCTTGTCCTCAAGAGAGATCAGAAGATAGGTCCAATTGTCAGATGGGAAAACCAGGTCCCAAAGGTCCTAGAATAATGAGATAGGATAGAACCAATCTTTGCTACAATGTAAACAATGCCATCATGGAAATATTGCTTCATGTTGGAGATGCAGTAAAATAGATGCTGCCATAGTTGCCATGATAGATTTGTGCATAATTGTGTCATCATAGGACAAATAAATAAAGGCCAACCTTTAACAAAGAAGCCAAATTGCCCCCATGTTTAAAAGAATGGTATCTGGTTAAAGTAGATTTTACCAATAAAGTAAGGAATACATTAAGT
Organism: Spilogale gracilis; assembly: GCA_004023965.1. Lineage (NCBI taxonomy): Eukaryota > Metazoa > Chordata > Mammalia > Carnivora > Mephitidae > Spilogale > Spilogale gracilis. The sequence continues at coordinate 159,551 of PITA01002364.1, read as the reverse complement.
TTCCAAACTCATCCACAGTCTCCCTATATATAAAATATCTCATGTTTAAGACAGTGTAGTGTATTGTCACAAATGGACTCACTAACAGCAGCATGTCAATTTAGTGACACAATAGAAGGTAATATATATTCAATGGTTTCTTTTTTTCTTATTTTGTTTTATTATGTTCAATTAGCCAACATGTTAGTTTCATCATTAGTTTTTGATGCAGTGTTCAATGATTCATTAGTTGCATATAACACCTCATTCTCATCACATCATAGATCCTGCTTAATATCCATCACCCAGTTACCTCATCCCTTACGCCCTCCCTTATGTAACCTTCAGTTTTGTTCCCAGAGTCCAGAGTCTATGATGGTTTGTCTTCCTCTTTGATTTCTTTCCATTCAGTTTTCTCTCCCTTTCACTCTGGTCCTCCATGCTATTCTTTATGTTCCACATATGAGTGAAACCATATGATAATTGTCTTTCTTTGCTTGCCTTGTTTCACTTAGGATAATCCTCTCTGGATTCATCCATGTTGATGCAAATGGTAGGTATTCATCTTTTCTAATGGTTGAATAATATTCCATTGTATATATGAACCACATCTTCTTTATCCATTCATCTGTTGAAAACATCTCAGCTCCATCCACAGTTTGGGCTATTGTGGACATTGCTGCTATGAACATTGGTGTGCATGTCCCTGATTTTTACCACATCTGTATCTTTGGGGTAAATACCCAGTTGTGCAATTGCTGGATTGTAGGGTAGCTCTATTTTGAATGTCTTGAGGAACCTCCATACTGTTTTCCAGAGTGGCTGTACCAGCTTGCATTCTCACCAAGAGTGTAAAAGTGTTCCCTTTTCTCCATGTCCTTACCAGCATTTGTTGTTTCCTGCCTTGTTAACTTTAACTATTCTGACTGGAGTAAGGTGGTATCTCATTGTGGTTTTCATTTGTATTTCCTTGATGGCTAGTGATGTGGAGCATTTTTTTTATATGTCTGTTGGCCATTTGTATGTCTTCTTTGGGGAAGTGTCTGTTCATGTCTTCTGTCCACTTTTTGAATGGAGTATTTGTTTTTTGGGTGTTGAGTTTGATAAGTTCTTTATAGATCTTGGATATTAGCCTTTTATCCGTAAAGTCAGTTGCAAATATCTTCTCCCATTCTGTGGGTTGCCTCTCAGTTTTGTTGATTGTTCCATTGTTGTGCAGAAGCTTTTTTATTTAGATGAAAGTAAATAGTGATTCTTTAGTTTCTAACAAATCAATTATATATTGCAAGTACTGCCAAAGTTGATGTGTTCATTTATGAATCTAGGCATGTTCACTGATGAAAATTAATTGAGCTTCCTACAATGTATGCATTTTTCTGAATATTTGTGCACTTTACCACAAAAATAGTTTTAATTTTTTTAAAGATTTTTTTTTATTTATTTGACAGAGAGAAACACAGCGAGAGAGGGAACACAAGTAGGGGGAGTGAGAGAGGGAGAAGCAGGCTTCCAGCCGAGCAGGGAGCCTGATGTGGAACTTGATCCCTGGTCTCCAGGATCATGACCTAAGCAGAAGGCAGTTGCTTAACCAACTGAGCCACCCAGGTGCCCCCACAAAAATAGTTTTATATAATTGTCCATCCACACATTCATTTTCTTTTTTAATGTAAATACCATCTAAATATTATAATCATTCTTTCCTTTTAATCTGCATAGAGTCATCACAAAATATACAATAATTTTTACCTCTTTTCTTGGTTGAAATTTGCTCATATTACTGGTGAATATTTCAGTCTGCATCAGTGTGAGTTTCCTTTGGGATGATTATGGAAGAACTTGGTGAAAAAATGTCTATGTTTATTAAATTAGTTTATATTCTTCTTAACAATGTATGAGAATTTCAGTTTCATTTCTTATTAACTAATGCAGAGTTCCAACAACTGATCTTCAAAATTCTTTTATTTAATATTATTTTTACATGAACTAAAAAAAATGTATCTGTTTGGAAGTGCCTGGGTGGTTCAGTTACTGAATTTTTTTTAAAAAGATTTTTGTTTATTTATTTGACAGAGAAAGAAAGGTCAAAACTAGGCAGAGATGCAGGGAGAAGCAGGCTCCCTGCTGAGCAGAAAGCCCAATGTGGTCCTCAAACCTAGGACCCTGAGATCATAACCTGAGCTGAAGGCAGAAGCTTTAACCCACTGAGCCACCCAGGCACCCAGAGCATCTGAATCTTGATTTAAGCTCATGTCATGGTCTCAGGGTGGTGAAATCAAAACCTATGCTGGGCTCCCTACTCAGCTGGAACTGTGTTTCTCTCCCTCTGACCCTGCCATGGTTCACTCATGCCTTTCACTCTCTCTCAAATAAAAAATAAAATTAAAAAACAATAAAATAAAATTATAAATCTTTGACCACATGAGTACTTGTTATTTTCTCTTCAAATTTTATTTTTTACCTTCTTTAGGTATGATATTTAAAGAAAGCTTCTCTCTTTTTTCTTAATTTTATTTTATTTTTTCAGAGTTCCAAGATTCAATTTTTATGCCCCACACCCAGTACTACATGCAATATGTGCACTCAGTACCCACCACCAGGCTCTCCCATTCTCCCTCCCCCTTCCCTCCAAGACCCTCAGTTTGTTTCTGAGTCCACAGTCTCTCATGTTTCCTTTCTATCCCTGAATTACCTACTTCCCATTTCCTCTCCTCCTACTGTCCTCTATATTACACCTTATGGAAAGAAAGTAAGTGAAACAATGTGATACTGGACTTCCTCTACTTGGTTTATTTCACTCAGCATAATCTCTTCCAATCCAGTCCATGTTGCTACAAAAGTTGGATATTCATCCTTTCTGATGGAGGCGTAGTATTCCATTGTATATCTGTACCATATCTTCTTTATGGTACAGATAAAGAGGTGGAAGGGCACCTTGGCTCTTTCCACAGTTTGGCAATTGTGGCCATTGCTGCTATGAACATTGGTGTACATATGGCCCTTCTTTTCACTACATCTGTATCTTTGGGGGTAAATACCCAGTAGTGCAATTGCAGGGTCTTACAGTAGCTCTATTTTTAATTTTTTAAGGAATCTCCAAACTGTTTTCCAAACTGGCTGCACCAACTTGCATTCCCACCAATGGTGTAATAGAGTTCCCCTTTTTCTGCAGCCTCTCCAACAGTTGTTGTTTCCTGTCTTGTTACTTTTGGCCATTCTGACTGGTATAAGGTGGTATTTCACTAGATATCAGGCTATCCCCTGATAGCTAGTGATGATGAACATTTTTCATATATCTGTTAACCATTTGTATATCTTCTATAGAGAAGTGCCTCTCCATGTCTCCTGCCCATTTTTTGGTGCATTCATCTTCTTTTTGGATGTTGAGTTTGAGTAGTTCTTTATAGACCTTGGATAGCATCCTTTTGTCTGTAGTGTCATTTGCAAATATCCTCTCCCATTCCGTGGGTTGCCTCTTTGTTTTGTTGACTGTTTCCTTTGCTGTACATGAACATTAGTTTCATTCCCCAGAGTTGGGAAATTTTCATCCATGATTTGTTCAACTATATCTTCTAGGATTCTCTCTCTCTCAACTCCTTCAGGGAGTCGAATGATTCTGATTTTGGAGCGTTTCATGGCATCATTTATTTTCCTAATTATATTTTCATGTGATTTTAGCTGTTTGTTCCAAGACTTCTCTTGCTCTTCCTCTTCATCCATCTGTCTTCTATATCTCTAATATGATCTTCATCTTACCTTACTCTAGCTGTTAGCATATTTAAATTAGATTGCATCTCATTAATAGCCTTTCTAACCTCAGCTTTCACTTCTGTCATTAGAGTTTCAATCTTGAGACTAGATAGTGGACTCCACTAACAAAAATAACAAGACACACTCAGGAGGATCTGAAATACATTCCTTACCTACTAGGAGGGTTTGCATTCACCTTCCCGCCCTATTCTGTTAGTGTTTCTGTGTAATTGTTTTGCCTTTGTAATATATAAATACTGGTATTCGGGGTCATTCAGATTGGGTTTAGCTTTTTGATGTCTTCAACCTTCTTTTCTTCTTGATAGTCTTTTTCTTTACACTTTTGAGGTTTTGTACCATATAAATATTACCATTGGGGCCCACTCCGGCCGGGGCTTCTTGCTTCCTTTCTCTTATTCTCTCTCTTTTTTCTTTCTTCTTTTTTTCGGTGGTGACTTCTGATTGCTCCAAATATTTGCCTAGCGACCAATCCACATGGATAGTGGTTGATATATTCAGCTATACATCCCCTCAATGACTCCTTACCAAAAAGAGTCAAAGTAGGAAAAACCAACAGAAGAAAAACACAGAGACTGAACCCCTGTCAAAAAACATAAACAATATGAGAGAAATTGAATTCAGGGTATCAATCATCCAAGCAATGGCTAACTTGGAAAAGAAAATGAATATTGTCTTAGTGATTAGTGTCCTAGAGGCAGAGAGGACATCACCAAAGATCAGTGAGGTCAGAAAAACCTCCAGGCACACAATTGTGAAATTCATGTATCATAAATTAAAGAATATGTCTTAAGGGCAGCTACGGGGAAGCAATCCCTTACTTATAGAGGGAGGACCATCAGAATAATGTCAGAGCTATTGACAGAAACCTGGAAATCCAGAAAGGTCTGGCAAGACATATTCAGGAAATTACATGACAAAAATATGCATCCAAGGATAATGTACAGCAAGGTTTACTTTCAGAATGGAAGGGGACATAAAGAGCTTCCAGGACCACCAAGGTCTAAAGATGATGAAACCAACAAGCCGCCACTACAAGAAATATTAAGAGGGGTTCTATAAAAGAGAAATCAACCAAAGAGTGACACAGAACAGAAATTGACAGAGGTAATCTATAGAAACATGAACTTCACAGGCAACATGATGTCAATACAAACATATCTATCAATAACCACTCTCAATGTGAATGGCCTAAATGCTCCAATAAAAAGGCACAGGATTGCAGACTGGATAAAATGACAGGATCTGTCCATATGCTGTTTGCAAGAGACACATTTTGAATCTAAAGACACTTCCAGTTTGAAAGTGAGGGAATGGAGGACCACCTTTCATACCAATGGACCTCAAAATAAAACCAGGGTAGTGATTCCCATATCAGACAAATTGGATTTTACTCTAAGACTGTAGTCAGAGACACAGAAGGACACTACATCTCTCTCAAAGGGTCTATACACCAAGAAGATCTAACTACTGTAAATATTTATGCCCCCAATATGGGAGCAGCCAACTACATAATCCAACTGTTAAGCAAAATAAAGAGTCATATTGATACGAACACATTAATTGTAGGAGATCTTAACACACCACTCTCGGCAATGGACAGATGATCTAAACAGAAAATCAATACAGATACAAGAGCTTTGAATGACACATTGGACCAGATGGATCTCATAGATATATTCAGAACATTATGCCCTAAAACAGCAAAATATTCACTCTTCTTGAGTGAACATGGAACATTCTCCAGAATAGACCACATACTAGGTCATAAAACAGGGCTCAACTGATACTAGAAGATTGAGATTATTCCCTTAATAGTCTCTAACCACAATGCCATTAAACTGGAACTCAACCACAACAAAAAGTTCAGAAGGAATACAAAAACTTGGAGGCTAAACACTATCCTTCTCAAGAATCTTTGGATAAAGCAGGAAATCAAAGAAGAACTTAAAACACTTCTGAAAACCAATGAAAATGAAAATACATGGATCCAAAACCTATGGGATTCAACAAAGGCAGTCCTAAGAGGGAAATACATACCAATCAAAGCCTCACTCAAAAAAATTGAGAAATATCAAATACACCAACTCTTGTTAACCCTAAAGCACTGGAAAATGGACAACAAATTAAGCAAACACTACACACAACATGGGAAATAATTAAGATTAGAGCAGAGATCAATGAATCCGAAACTAGAGATATAGTAGAATACATTAATGAAATAGAAGCTGGTTCTTTGAAAGAATTAGCCAAACTCATCCAAAAGAAAAGGGAGAATAAAATTATGAATGAAAGGGGAGAGATCCCAAAAAACGCTAAGGAAATAGAAACAATCATCAGAAATTACTATCAACAATTATATGCCAATAAGTTTAATAATCTAGAAGATATGGATACATTTCTGGAAACCTATAAACTTCCAAGACTGAAACAGGAAGACATTGACAATCTGAATAGACCTATATTTAGTAATGAGATTGAAACAGTGATCAAAAACCTCCCAAAAAACAAGAGCCCAGGACCAGACAGATACCCTAGGGAATTCTATCAAAAATTCAAAGAAGAAGTAACACCTATTCTTGTGAAGCTGTTTCAAATAATAGAAACAGAAGGAACACTTCCAGACTCTTTCTATGAAGCCAGTATTACTCTAGTCCCCAAACCAGACAAAGATGACATCAAAAAGGAGAACTTCAGACCAATATCTCTGATGAATATGGATGCCAAGATTCTTAACAAGATCCTTGCTAATATGATCCACAAGTACATTAAAAAGATTATCCACCACCACCAGGTGGGATTTTATCCCTGGGATGCAAGGGTGGTTAACCATTCACATATCAATCAGTGTGATAGAACAAATCAATAAGAGAAGAAAGAAGAACCACACGGTACTCTCAATTGATGCAGAAAAAGACATTTGACAAGATACAACATTCATTCCTGATTAAAACTCATCAAAGTATAGGAATAGAGAGAACATTCCTCAACCTCATAAAATATATCTATGGAAAACCCACAGCGAATATCACTCTCAATGGGGAAAAACTGACAGCCTTCCTTCTGAGCTCAGGAACAAGACAAGGATTCCCACTCTCACCACTACTGTTCAACATAGTGTTAGAAATCCTAGCAACAGCAATCAGACAACAGAAAGAAATAAAAGGTATTCAGCTTGGCAAAGAAGAAGTCAAACTCTCTCTCCTTGCAGATGACATGATACACTATGTGGAAAACCCAAACAACTCTACCCCCAAAATACTAGAAGTCATAATTTGTTAATGTGGCAGGATACAATGCAATGCATATAAATCAGTTGCATTCTTACACACTAATAAATGAAAATATAGAAAGGGAAATCAGAGAATCAATTCCGTTTACTATAGCACCAAAAACCATAAGATGCCTAGGAATAAACTTAACCAAAGAAATTAAGGATCTGTAGTCAAGGAACTATAGAACACTCATGAAAGAAATTGAAGAAGACACAAAAAGATAGAAGAAAATTCCATGCTCATGGATTTGAAGAATAAACATTGTCAAAATGTCTATACTGCCCAGAGAAATCTATATTTTCAATGCCATTCCGATCAAGATTCCACCAACATTTTTCAAACCATTGGAACAAACAATCCTGAAATTTATATGGAACCAGAAAAGACCTCGAATCACTAAGGAATTGCTGAAGAAGAAAAACAAAGCTGGGGGCATCACGTTACCCCACTTCAGGATTTATTACAAAGCTGTGATCACCAAGACAGCATGGTACTGGCACAAAACAGACACATAGACCAATGGAACAGAGTAGAGAGTCCAGATATAGACCCAGAAATATATGGGCAAATCATCTTTGACAAAGCAAGAAAAAATACCCAGTGGGAGAAAGACAGTCTCTTCAATAAATGGTGCTGGGAAAATTGGACAGCTACGTATAGAAGAATGAAACTAGACCATTCTCTTACACCATACACAAAGGCAAACTCCAAATGGATGAAAGATCTCAATGTGAGTCAGGGATCCATCAAAATCCTGGAAGAGAACATAGGTAGTAACCTCTTTGACATGGGCCACAGCAACTTCTTTCAAGACACGTCTCCAAAGGCAAAGGAGACAAAAGTGAAAATGAAATTTTTGGGCTTCATCAAAATAAAAAGCTTCTGTACAGCCTCAACAAGTACAAAAAGATTGAGATCATACTATGCATCTTTTCTGACCACAAAACTATGAAACTTGAAGTCAAATACAATAAAAATTTGGAAAAAACACCAATATACATGGCAGTTGAAAAATAGGCTACTAAACATTGAAAGAGTCAACCAGAAAGTTAAAGAAAAAATTTAAAAAAATATGGAAACAAATGAAAATTAAAACAGAGAATACAAGACCTTTGCGATGCAGCAAAAGTGTTCCTAAGACAGAAGTATATACAAATACAGGGCTACCTTAAGAAGCAAGAATTCTCAAATAAAAACCTAGGTTATACCTAAAGAAGCTAGAAAAATAGCAATAAAAGACCCCCTAAAGCCAGCAAAAGAAAGGGAATAATTACGATTAGAGTAGATAAATGATATAGAAACTTAAAAAAAGAGAAAAGAATAAAAAGATCAATAAAACAAGGAGCTGTTATTTGAAAAACTTAATAAATTTGATAACTCCCTAGCCAGACTTTACAGAAACAACAGAGAAAGCACCCAAATAAATAAAATCACAAATGGGAGAGGAGAAATAGGAACCAACACCACAGAAATACAAACACATTTAAGAGAATATTATAAAAAAAAGTATATCCTGACAAATATTACAATCTGGAAGAAATGAATCAATTCCAAGAAACTAATAAACTACCAAAACTGAAAGAGGAAGCTATAAAAAAAACTTGAACAAACTAGTAACCAGGAAAGAAATTGAATTACTATTTTAAAAAGTCCCAAACAAATGAAATTCCAGGGCCAGATGGCTTCATAGGTGAATTATATCAAACTCTGGAAAAAACAGTTAATATTTATTCTTCTTAAACTAGTCCAAAAAATAAAAATGGAATGAAAACTTCCGAATTCATTCTATGAGGCCAACTTTATCCTGATATGAAAACTAGACTAAGACTCCACTAAAAAAGAGAACTACCGGCCAATATCTCTGATGAATATGGATGCAAAAGTTCTCAATAAACTGTTCTTCTCTGCTTGACATATTTCACTTAACATAATTCCATCCAATTCCACCCATGATGATGCAAATGATGGGTATTCATCCTTTCTTTCTTTTTTAAAATATTTTTTTACTTATTTATTTGACAGAGAGAGAGAGATCACAAGTAGGCAGAGCGGCAGGCAGAGAGAGAGGAGGAAGCAGGCTCCCTGCTGAGAAGAAAGCCTGATGTGGGCCTCAATCCTAGGACCCTGAGATCATGACCTGAGCCAAAGGCAGAGGCTTTAACCCACTGAGCCACCCAGGCACCCAAGTATTCATCCTTTCAGATGGCCAAGTCATATTCCATTCTATATATGTATCATATATTCTTCATCCATTCATTTGTTGAAGGGCATCTTGGCTCCTTCCACAGTCTGGCTATTGTGGACATTGAGCTATAAGCACTGGGGTGCATGTGCCCCTTCTTTTTACTACATGATGGCTAACTGAAAAAAATTAATAATTTTTAAAAATTAATTAATTTATTTTTAGTGTTCCAAGATTCATTATTTATGTCCCACACCCAGTGCTCCATGCATATGTGCCCTCAGTCCCTCAGTACCCACCACCAGGCTCAACCCACCCCACCATCCCCTCACCTCCAAGACCCTCAGTTTGTTTCTCAGTCCAAAGTCTTTTATGTTTTGTTTCCCTCCAAAGATTTACCCTACTTCCAATTTCCTTTCTTTCTCCTATTGTCCTCTATATTCCTCCTTATGTACCACAAGTAAGTGAAACCATGTGATACTTGACTTTCTCTATTTAGCTTATTTCACTCAGGATAATCTCTTCCAACCCGGTCCATGGTGCTATGAAAGTGGGATATTCATCCTTTCTGATGGAGGCATAATAATCCATTGTATATATGGACCATATCTTCTTTATCCATTCATCTGTTGAAGGGCACTTTGGCTCTTTCCACAGTTTGGCAATTGTGGCCATTGCTGCAATGAACATTGGTGTACATATGGCCCTTCTTTTAACTACATCTGTATTGTTGGGGTAAATACCCAGTAGTGCAATTGCAGGGTCATAGGGTAGCTCTATTTTTAATTTTTTAAGGGATCTCCACACTGTTTTCCAAAGCAGCTTCACCAACTTGCATTCCCACTAACAGTGTAAGAGGGTTCCCCTTTCTCCACAGCCTCTCCAACACTTGTTGTTTCCTGACTTGTTAATTTTCACCATGCGGATAGTGTAAGATAGTATCTCAGTGTGGTTTTGATTTGAATTTCCCTGATAACTAGTGACGCTGAACATTTTTTCATGTGTCTGTTAGCCATTTGTATATCTTCTATGGAGAAGTGCCTCTGCATGTCTCCTGCCCATTTTTTGATGTGTTTATCTTCTTTTTGGATGTTGAGTTTCAGTAGTTCTTTATAGATCTTGAATATCAGCCATTTGTCTGTAGTGCCATTTGCAAATACCCTCCTTCATTTTGTGGGTCACCTCTTTATTTTGTTGACTGTTTCCCTTGTTTTAAAGAAGCTTTTTGTTTTGATGAAGCCCCAAAAGTTCCTTTCCTTTGCCTTTGGAGACGTGTCTTGAAAGGAGTTTCTCTGGCCAATGAAAAAGAGGTTACTGCCTATGTTCTCCTTTAGGATTTTGACAGATTCCTGCATCACATTGAGGTCTTTCATCCATTTTGAGTTTATCTTTGTGTGTGGCATAAGAGAATGGCCAAGTTTCATTCTTCTATACATAGCTGTCCAGTTTTTTCAGCACCATTTATTGAAAAGACTGTCCTTTTTTCACTGGTATTTTTTCCTGTTTTGTCAAAGATGATTTGACCATAGAGTTGTGGGTCCATATCTGGACTCTCTACTCTGTTCCATTGGTCTATGTGTCTGGTTTTGTGTCAGTACCATGATGTCTTGATGATCACAGCTTTGTAATAAAGCTTGAAATCAGGTAACATGATGCCCTCAGCTTTGTTTTGCTTTTTCAACAATTCCTTAGCAATTCAGGGTCTTTTTTGGTTCTGCACACATTTTAGGATGGTTTGTTCTAATGCTTTGAAAAATGTTGGTGGAATTTTGATCGGGTTGCATTGAAAGTATAGATTTTTCTAGGCAGTACAGACATTTTAACATTTCTTTTCTGTGTCACTCTTGGGTTCATTCCTCTTTTATAACCCACCCCTTAACATTTCTTGTAGTGCTGGCTTGCTGGTTGCATACTCTTTTAGACCTTGCTGGTTCTGGAAGCTCTTTATCTCTCCTTCCATTTTGAAAGTCAACCTTGCTGGGTACATTATCCTTGGTTGCATATTTTTTTCATGTAATTTCCTGAATATGTCTTGCCAGCCCTTTCTGGCTTGCCAGGTTTCTGTGGATGGGTCTGATGTTATTCTGATGGTTCTCCCTCTGTACATAAGGAATCACTCCCCCATAGCTGTCCTTAAGATATATTCTTTGAATTGATGATTCATGAATTTCACAACTATATGGCTGGAGCTTTTTCTAGCCTCATTGATCTTAGGGAGTGTCCTCCCTCCTTCTAGGACATGAACACTTGTTTCATTCCCCAGATTAGGGAAATTTTCAACCAGGATTAGTTCAACTATAACTTCTAGCCTTCTCTCTCTCTCAATTTCTTCAGGGTTTCCAATATTCCCAGTATTGGAGTGTTTCATGGCATCATTTATTTCCCTAATTCTATATTCATGGGATTTTAGCTGTTTCTTTCAAGACTTCCACTGCTCCTCCTTCTCAATCCATATATCTTCTAAATCACTAATGTAATCTTCAACTTTATTTACCCTAGCTGTTAGAGTACTTAGATTAGTTTGGCTCTCATTGATGACATTTTTAACCTCTACCCTTAGAGCTTCTATCTTGCCACTAATGTTCTTTTCCAACTTAGTCATTTATTGGATTATTGCTACCCTGAATTCCATGTCTGTCATATTGTTTGTGTTCATATCCAGTAGTCCTGTTATAGTGGTTTCAGTCTCTGAGTTTTTCTTCTGTTGAGTGTTCCTCCTGTGAGTCATATTGGTGAGGGGTGGTTGAAGGGATGTATAACTGAATGTATTAACCACAATCCAGGCGAGTTTCTCATTGGAAGGTTTCAGAGCAATCAGAAGTCACCACTGAAAAGGAAGAAGAAAGAAAAAAGAGAGATAAAAAGAGAAAAAAAGCAAGAAAAAACCCAGCCAAAACGGGCCCAATGATAGGATTTATATAGCACAAAACAAAAAATGAATAAAGAAAAAGCCCATCAAAAGGAAAACAAAGGAAGAAATAAAAAAGCTAAACCCAAGCCAAACAACCTCCAAGAACAGTATTTATATATTACAAAGGCAAAAACATATACACAGAAACACTGATAGAAGAATAGGATGGAAGTGAGTACCACCCCTCATTGTGGGCATGGAACTTATTCAGTTTCTCCTGGATGTCTCTCATTGTTACTAGAGGACTCCACTTTCTAGAGATATAAGCAATTATACCTGGTTTATGTATAGGGGTAGTATTGAATAGGAATGAAGGATTATTTTGAAGGTTATATTTGTATGCATATTTAAAAGAAAAAAAAGGAAAGAAGAAAATGAAACAAAAAATTACATAGATATTATGGAAAAGTTCAAGGTAAAACATTATTATGGAGTGTTGTATTAAGTATCATGTAATAATAAGTGGGATAAAAAAATTAAAGAACAAATACTCTGAGAATGAATTTAAAATGTAAAACAAAAACTTAAACATAAAAATAAAAAGAAGTTGAAAATAAAATGAAACCCTGTATCTATAAAACATACAACTTTTGGGGTAGTACCAGGAGCTTAATATATTGTTTTTTCCCTGATGTTGGGGTTTTACAGTTTTATGGAGACCCTTTGGTGTTGTCCTCTTGTTCTTCTGGCTTGCCTCCTGGAGGAGCAGCTGTGTGTTTTGTTGTTTTTTTTTTCAGTCAGTATTGCTGGGCTGAGTCTCTCCACCCCCTTTCAAGGGGCTGGGCTCTATGGCAACTGGGTTTTTAGGCTTTTGTTCTCTGGAGGATTTGCTCTACTGTGGATTTTTGCAGTTTTTTTGAAAGTCAGGGCAAAGTAAGCTGTCTGCACCCAGACCTCCATCTCAGAGAGAAGCCTCAGTTAGCTCCCTTCTGGATGGTGTGGGGCACACACACTCTGTATTTTACCCTGAACCTTGCCATCTCTCAGAGGTGTATGCACCCACAATTGCTAGCCTGAATGGTGCCTGAAGTCCCCTCTTGTCGCTTCACTCCCACGCCACAGAAGCCGTGACTGATGCCGGTTTCTGAGAGTTGTCTCTGCACATACGCTCTCTGGAACTCACACCCATGCTGGGTACACTAATATCCTGAGGTCCTGTGCCTTGCTTGGAAGTATACAGAGTCACCTCTATTGCAGGTTGGGCGCACCTAGCCAAAGTGGTGGACCAAGCAGCGGTGTTAGGGACTCCCCCCACAGCCGGGTTTCCTCACATGGCACCAGGGAGCACTTTCTATCCCTGGCCCAGAGCTGCAGCTTTATATTTCTGCCAGTGGCCATCAGCTTTCCCTGGTTGCCTCTTAAGACCCTTTGTTTTTGAGTGCTTTTAACCAGACTGCAATTTTGTGCTGCTCCCCAAGCAGAGGACACTTTTGTAATGGGGTATTACTTGCCAATGTGTCTCTTCTGGAGGCTTCTTCCTCCATCCTTTTGTCCTCTGAAATCAGTCTAAGCATTCCTACTCCACCTTATCTCTCTGCTGATACTCTTCTGCTTCTACTGAGATCTAGAAGTATGTAGTCTTACATCTCCAGTTGATTTCATGGGTGCTTGCAGTGTTCTTGCAGATATTTAACCTACTTCAGGGGACACTTTGAAATGGGGTCACCTATTTTTCTGCTATCTGGCCCCTCCTCCTCCTTTTTTTTCTTTTTTTTAAACTGGTTATAGTTTCACTGTAATGTTATTGTTTATTATGGTCTCTTATTTATTTCTGATTTTTCTTTGTTGTTTCCTTTTTCTACTAAATGTCTGATAAGTTTATTCTTTCTCTTGTTCTTGTAAGTAACAATAATTTATTTGATTTTTTCCTTTAATACAAGCATTTACAGCATAAAAAGTAAAAATAGAGTTAGTATATATCTAATAATTCCACTACTAGGTATTTACCAAAACAAAATGAAAATGCTAATTAAAAATATATACACTTTTATGTTTATTTCAGCATTATTTACAAAAGCCAAGTTATAGAAGCAACATAAGTGTTCATGGATAGATGAATGGATAAAGAAGATACATATATCATGGAGAAAAATGAAATCTCACCATTGGCAACAGTTCAAGGGATCTAGAGAGTACAATGCTATGTGTAATACATCAGTCAGAGAAATACAAATGCCATATGATTTCACTCATATCTAGAATTTAAGAAACAAGGGAAAAAGAGACAAAAAAACCCCAACCCTGACTCTTAAATATAGAGAACAATGTGGTGGTTACCAAAGAGGATGTTGGTACAGGAATGTGTGAAATAGGTGAAAGGGATTACCTTAATGAGCACTGAAATAATGTATAGAATTGTTGAATCACTATGTTGTACACCTTAAACTAGTAGAACACTAATTATACTGGGATTTTTAAAGCCAGTCTTTGAAAGTCTGTTAGGGCATTTGAATTTTCTTCTAAGCAAAATGGATAACTTGAATGATTTTTAAGTAGAGGATTGACATGATCTAATCGGGGTTTAGTAATAAATTTCTGAGTAAAAAAATGGATGAGAGAGAGAAAATTTAATTAGCAAATTATAAATGAGCCTGTTGAAAAAATACAGGACAGAAAAAGAGTAGTGAGCATATTTTAATGTGAAACATTTTAATGAATTTAAAGGATATTCATAGGACATAATCAATAGTAAATTAATTTTTGTTCATATTGATTGTGAAGTTTCAGTTGAATAGCTAGGAGGAGTTACCAAATACAGAGTTGGTTATGTGAGACAGAGGAAGAATTGGAAGCTTTAGATTTGTGAATTCTCAGCATACAGATGGCTACTTATGACCTTACTGTGTACTACAGAAACCTATATATAAAGTGATATTTTTCTTAAAAAGTTCACAATAGGACACCTGGGTGGCTCAGTGGGTGAAGCCTCTGCCTTCAGCTCATGTCATGATCTCACGGTCCTGGAATTGAGGCCTACATCGGGCTCTCTGCTCAGCAGGGAGCCTGCTTCTTCCTCTCTCTCTGCCTGCCTCTCTGCCTACCTGTGATCTATCTCTCTGTCAAATAAATAAATAAAATCTTTTTTAAAATTCACAATTGGGGCACCTGGGTGGCTCTGTTGGTTAAGTGACTGCCTTCGGCTCAGGTCATGATCTCGGACACCCAGGATCAAGCCCCACATCGGGCTCCCTGCTCTGCGGGAAGCCTGCTTCTCCCTCTCTCACTTCCCTTGCTTGTGTTCCGTCTCTCGCTGTGTTTCTCTCTGTCAAATAAATAAATAAAATCTTTAAAAAAAATTCACAATATCCAAGCTATGAAAAAAGCCTAAATGTCCATCAATAGAGGAATGGATAAAAAAGGTGTGATATTAATATATAATAGATACAATATGTAATAGAATATTACTCAACCATCAGAAAGGATAAAATATTTTTTTTTACATTTACATTTACATTGGATGGAACTAGAAGGTATTATACTGAGTGAAATAAATCAATTATTATGGGGCGCCTGGGTGGCTCAGTTGGTTAAATGACTGCCTTCAGCTCAGGTCATGATCCCAAAGACCCAGGATCGAGTCCCACATCGGGCTCCCTGCTCGGCAGGAAACCTGCTTCTCCCTCTCTCACTCCCCCTGATTGTGTTCCCTCTCTGGCTGTGTTTCTCTCTGTCAAATAAATAAAATCTTAAAAAAAAATCAATCATTACATTATCACTCATACATGGAATGTAAGAACCAGTGCAGAGGATCATAAGAGAAGGGAGGGCAAACAAAATGGGAAGAAATCAGAAAGGGTGAGATATCATGAATGACTCTGGCTTATGGGGAAAGAACTGAGAGTTCCTGGAGATGATTGGGGAACTGGGTGACAGGCATTAAGGATGGCAGATAATGTAATGAAGATTGGGTGACATACACAACTGATGAATTATTGAACTCTATAGCTGAAACTAATGAGGTATTCCATGTTGATTAGTTGAATTTAAACAAAGAAAAATATACCACCACTTCATTTACTTAAGGAGCATAGAGGATATCTAATTTATTCCTTTAACTAGGGGATATAATTCCTACATCATTGTATTAATACAATATTATGTGCACTATTCTTTGTCTCATTTTAAATTATTACTTTTAATTATTATTTAATTAATAATTATGAGTTATATTTTATTAAATAATCAGAACACATATTTCCTTGTACAATGGACAATCTCACAGAAGTGACAGAGTTCCTGCTCATGGGGTTTTCTGACATCTGCGAGCTACAGATACTTCATGCTGGACTGTTTCTGCTTATTTATGTGGCAACACTGGTGTGGAAACTTAAACTTCTCATCATGATAATCATTACTTTTGATCAGTATCTTGATAGGCCCATGTACTTTTTTCTGAAAAACCTATCCTTTTTGGGTTTGTGCTACATCTCAATCACTGTACCTAAGTCAATCCATAGCTCCTTGACTCACAGTAACTCCATCTCTTACCTTGGCTGTGCAGCTCAAGTCTATTTTTTCTTTGCTTTTGCATCTGCTGAGCTGGCTTTTCTCACTGTCATGTCCTATGATCACTATGTTGCCATTTGCCACCCCCTCCAATATAAAGCCATTGTGACGTCAGAAAAATGCCACCACATAGGAGCCATTGCCTGGCTGAATTGCTTTATTTATGCAGCAGTTCACACTAGCAACATATTTGGGGACTCCATTTCAAGATACAACATAATCCACCAGTTATTCTGTGACATCCCTTATGTTTTGGTCCTAGTTTCCCATGAGGTTTTCTTTGTTGAGTTTGTGACCCTAGCTCTGAGGTCCTGCACTATCCTTGGATGCTTTGTTCTTATGATAATCTCCTGTACCCAGATCTTCTCAACAGTGCTCAGAATCCCTTCAGTGGAGAGTAGGGCAAAAGCCTTTTCCACCTGCTCCCCACAGCTGATTGTTATCATGTTCTTCCTCACTACAGGGCTCTTTGCTGCCTTAGGACCAATTGCCAAGACTTCATCCATTCAAGATTTGGTAATTGCTATGGTGTACACAGTTTTGCCTCCTTTCCTGCATCATTTATAGTCTTAGAAACAAGAAGATTAAAGTAGCTATTTGGAGAATCTTTTGGAAGATAATTTCTCTGCAAACATAGAACACTTAGATTTTGCTAATACAAGGTCTGTTACAAAAGACCAGGAAAGAATAAATACCTTATGAAAAGAAAAAGATATTGGAAAAACAGTTGAGTGGTAGAATATTCCCAGCTCATATTTAGAAATAAATACAAACATCTCTTTAAAAAATAAAATATCTCTTGATATCAAATATTGCAAAATTGTGTCACTACAACCTTCTCTGGTGCTCTATTCCTTCATTTATTTTTAATTTAAATTTAATTAGCCAAGATATACTACATCACTAGTTTTTGATAGGCTGTTGAAGGATTCATTAGTTGAATATAACACCCAGTATTCACTATATCATATTGCCCTCTTTAATTTCCATCACCCAGTTACCTCGACCACCACCCACCACCCTAAAGCAACCCTCAGTTTGTTTTCTGTAGTTAAGGGTTGCTCATGGATTATCTCCTTCTCTGATGATTTCCCATTCAGTTTTCCCTCCCTTCCCCTATTGTCATCTACACTATTCCTTGTGTTCCACATATGAGTGAACCATATGATAATTGTATTTCTCAGCTTGACTTATTTCACTTAAATCCCCTCCAGTTCCATTGATGTTGATGTAAATGGAAGATATTAATCCTTTCTAATGACTATTAATTCATTGTGTATATGAGCCATGGCTTCTTTATTAATTCATCTGTTGAAGGACATCTCTGCTCCATCTGTAGTTTGGCTATTGTGGAAATTGCTGCTATGAACATTGGGGTGCAGGTGTTCCTTCATTTCACTACATCTATATTTTCTCAGAAAATACCCTGTAGTGATATATCTGGGTCATAAAGTAGCTCTATTTTTTTTCATTTCTTTTTATTTTATTTTTTTATTGCATTTTATTTTTTCAGTGTTTCAAGAGTCATTGTTTAGGCTCCACACCCAGTGCTCCCTGCAATATGTGTCCTCAACACCCAACACCAGGCTCACCCATCCTTTCACCCACCCTTCCAAGACCCTCAGTTTGTTTCTGAGTCCAAAGTCTCCCATGTTTCATCTACCTCCCTGATTTAGCCCAATTCACTTTTCCTTCCCTTCTCTTATGGTCCTCCGTATTACTCCATATGTCCACAAGTAAGTGAAACCATATGATATTTGACTTTCTCTGCTTGGCTTATTTCACTCAGCATAATCTCTTCCAATCCAGTCCATGTTGCTACAAAAGCTGGGTATTTATCTTTTCTGATGGAGGGAAAATATATTTGTATATGTATGTATATATGGAAAATATCTTCTTTATCCATTTTTCTGTTGAAGGGCACATTGGCTCTTTCCACAGTTTAGTGATTGTGGCCAATGCTTCAATGAACATTGGGGTACATATGGCCCTCCTTTTCACGATCCCTGTATCTTTGGGGGTAAATACCCAGTAGTGCAATTGCAGGGTCATACAGTAACTCTAGCTTTAATTTTTAAAGGAATCTCCATACTGTTTTCCAAAGTGGCTGCACAAACTTGCATTTTCACCAAAAGGATAAGAAGGTTATTCTTTCTCCACAGCCTCTCCATCACTTGTTGTTTCCTGTCCTGTTAATTTTGGCCATTCTGACTGGTGTGAGGTGGTATCTCAATAGGGTTTTGATTTGAATTTCAATCAAATGATGATGAGCATTTTTTCATGTGTCTGTTAGCCATTTGTATATCTTCTATGGAGAAGCGCCTCTTCATGTCTCCTGCCCATTTTTTTAAGTCATGATCTTTAATTTGGTTCCTGAGATTGAGTTCTTTATAGATATTGGATATCAGCCCTTTTTCTGTAGTGTCATTTGTGAATATCTTCTCCCATTCCATGGGTTGCCTCTTAGTTTTGTTGACTGTTTCCTTTGCTGCACAGAAGCTTTTTATTTTGATGAAGTCCCAAAAGTTCATTTTCACGTTTGTTCTCTTTGCCTTTGGAGATGTGACTTGAAAGAAGTTGCTGTGGCTGATGTCAAAGAGGTTACTGCTTATGATCTTCTCTAGGATTTTGATAGATTCCTATCTCATGTTGAGGTCTTTCATCCATTTTGAGTTTATCTTTGTGTGTGGCATAGGAATATGGTCTAGTTTCATTATTTCATGCAGAGCTGTCCAAGTTTCCTAGCACAATTTATTGAAGAGACTGTCTTTTTTCCACTGGATATTTTTTCCTGCTTTGTCGAAGATAATTTGACCATAGAGTTGTGGGTCCATATCTGGGTTCTCTGTTCCTTTGGTCTGTGTGTCTATTTTTGTGCCAGTGCCATGCTGTATTGGTGATCATAGCTTTGTAATAAAGCTTGAAATCAGGTAATATGATGCCCTTGGCTTTGTTTTTCTTTTTCAACATTTCTTTAGCAATTAGGGTTTCTTCTGATCCCATATAAATTTTAGGATTGTTTGTTTCAGCACTTCGAAAAATGCTTGTAGAATTTTTATTGGAATGGCAATGAAAGTGTAGATTTCTCTGGGCAGTATAGACATTTTAACAATGATTACTCTTCTGATCCATGAGCATGAAATGTTCTTCTATCTTTTTGTGTCTTGTTTGATTTCTTTCATTAGTTTTCTGTAGTTCCTTGAGTACCCTATTCTTTACTTCTTTGGTTAGTTTTATTCCTAGGTATCTCATGTTTTTTGGTGCTGTAGCTAATGGAATCTATTCTCTGATTTGTCTTTATATACTTTCATTGTTAATGTATAAGAACACAACTTATTTCTATGCATTCATTTTGTCTCCTGCCACATTACTGAATTGTTATATGAGTTCTAGTAGTTTGGGGGTAGAGTCTTTTGGGTTTTCCATAGAAAGTATCATGTCATTTGCAAAGAGAGAGAGTTTGACTTCTTCTTTGCCAATTTGAATACCTTTTATTTCTTTTTATTTTCTGATTGCTGTTGCTGGGGCTTCTAACACTATGTTGAACAATAGTGGTGAAAGTGGGCATCCTTGTCTTTTTCCTGATCTCAGTGGGAAGGATGTGAGTTTTTCCCCATTGAGAATGATGTTTTCTGTAGGTTTTTGTAGATAAGATTTTATGAAGTTGAGGAATGTTCCCTCTATCCCTATACTTTGAAGAGTTTTAATCAGGAACAGATGCTTTATTTTGTCAAATGGTTTTTCTGCATCAGTTGAGAGGACCATGTGGTTCTTCTCTATTCTCTTATTGATATGTTCTGTCACATTGATTGATTTGAAAATGTTGAACCATCCTTGCATCCCAGGGATAAATCCCATCTGATCATTATGGATAATCTTTTTAATGTACTGTTGCATCTTATTAGCTAGGATCTTGTTACAAATCTAGGCATCATGTTCATCAGAGATATTGGTCTGAAATTCTCCTTTTTGATGGGATCCACGCCTGCTTTGGGGATTATAGTAATGCTGGCTTCATAGAAAGAGTCTGGAAGTTTTCCTTCTCCTTCTATTTTTTGAAACAGCTTGAGGAGAATAGGTATTATTTCTTCTTTGAATGTTTGATAGAATTCCCCAGGAAATGCATCAGGTCCTGAGCTCTTGTTTGTGGGAGATTTTTGATCATTGCTTTAATCTCACTACTAGATATTCGTCTATTCAGATTGTCAATTTCTTCCTGTTTCAGCCTTGGAAGTT
Organism: Spilogale gracilis; assembly: GCA_004023965.1. Classification (NCBI taxonomy): domain Eukaryota; kingdom Metazoa; phylum Chordata; class Mammalia; order Carnivora; family Mephitidae; genus Spilogale; species Spilogale gracilis. Next base: position 138,697 of record PITA01002364.1, on the reverse strand, counting down.
TATAGGCTTCCAGGAATGCATCCATTTCTTCTAGGTTGTTTAACTTTTGGCATATAACTGTTGATAGTAATTTCTGATGATTGTTTATATTTCCTTGGTGTTAGTCATGGCATTTCCCTTTTATTTATCTTTTTCTAAAAGATTTTTATTTATTTATTTGCTGGAGAGAAAGCTCACAAGTAGGCAGAGAGGCAGGCAGAGAGAGAGGAGGAAGCAGGCTCCCTGCCAAGCAGAGAGCCTGCTGTGGGCCTGGATCCCAGGATTCTGGGATCATTACCTGAGCCGAAGGCAGAGGCTTTAACCCACTGAGATACCCAGGCACCCTACATTTCCCTTTTCATTCATACTTCTATAAGTTTGGGTCCTTTTTTTTTTTTTTCTTTAGGATTAGTTTGGCCAATGGTTTGTCGATCTTATTAATTCTTTCAAAGAATAAGATTCTAATTTCATTGATGAGTTATGTATCTCTAGTTTCTAATTTGTTGATCTCTGCTCTAATCTTAATTATTTCCTGTCTCGTGTGTGCAGTTGGCTTAATTCGTTGTTGATTTTCCAGTTCTTTCAGGTGTAACGAGAGTTTGTGTATTCGGGATTTTCCAATTTTTTTGAGTGAGGCTTGGGTGGTTATTATTTTCCCCTTAGGACCACCTTTGCTGTATCCCATAGGTTTTGGATCGATGTATCTTCATTCTCATTGGTTTCCATGAAATGTTTAAGTTATTCTTTGATTTACTGGTTGATCCAAACATTCTTGAGTAAGAGAGTCTTTAGCTTCCAAGTATAATTCCTTCCAAACTTTTTCTTGTAGTTGAGTTCCAGTTTCAAGGCATTATGGTCAGAGAATATACAGGGAATCATCTCCATCTTTTGGTATCAGTTGAGCCCTGATTTGTGACCTAGTATATGGTTTATTCTGGAGAAAGTTCCATGCACAGTAGAAAAGAATGCATGTTCTGTTTTAGAATGCAATGTTCTGAATATATCTATGAGATCCATGTGGTCCAACGTGTCATTCAAAGCCCTTGTTTTTTTGTTGATTTTCTGCTTAGATGATCATTCCATTGCTGAGAGTGATGTGTTAAGATCTCCTACAGTTAATGTATTTATATCAATATGACTCTTTATTTTGCCTAACAGTTGGCTTATGTAGTTGGCTGCTCCCATGTTGGGGGCATAAATATTTACAATTGTTAGATCTTCTTGGTATATAGACCCTTTAAGAATGATGCAGTGCCCTTCTGTATCTCTGACTACAGTCTTTAGATTAAAATCTAATCTAAATCTTGTCTTATATGAGGAACACCAACCTACCTTTCTTTTGAGGACTGTTGACATGAAAGATGGTTATCCATCATCTCACTTTCAGTGGATGAACTTTTAGATTCAAACTATGTCTCTTGTAGACAGCATATGATGTGTCCTATCCTTTTCTCCAGTCTTCAGCCCTGTGCCATTTTATTGGAACATTTAGGGCATTCACATTGAGAATGATTATTGAAAGATACACTTTTATTGACATCATGTTGCCTGTGAAGTTTTTGTTTATGTAGATTGCCTATATAAATTTCTGTTCTGTGTCACTCTTGGGTTCTTTCCTCTTTTATAGAGCCCCTCTTAATATTTCTTGTAGTACTGGCTTGCTGGTCACATAATCTTTTAGATCCTGCTGGTTCTGCTAGCTCTTTATCTCTCCCTTCATTTTAAGGTCAACCTTGCTGTGTATGTTATCTTTGGTTGCATATTTTTTTCATTTAATTTCCTGAATATGTCTTTCCAACCTTTTCTGCTTTGCCAGGTTTCTTTGGGCAGGTCTGATGTTATTCTGATGGTCCTTGCTCTATATGTAAGGGATCTCTTCCCCCTAGCTACTCTTAAGACATATTCTTGAATTTATGATTTGTGAATTTCACAATTATGTGTCTGGAGGTTTTTCTAGCCCTTTGATCTTGGGGGGAGTTCTCTCTGCCTCTAGGAGTTGAACACTTGTTTTATTCTCCAGATATGGAAAATTTTCATCCAGATCCAGGATTTATTTTACTATATCTCTAGCATTTTCTCCCCCTAACTCCCTCAAGGATCCCAATAATTCTAGTTATTGGCATTTTATGTCATTATTTAATCCCTAATTGTATTTTCATGAGATTGTAGCTGTTTGCTTCAAGGCTTCTCCTGTTAATCCTTCTCAATCAATCTGTCTTCTAGATCACTAATGCGACCTTCTGATTTACTTACCCTAGTTTTTAGAGTGTTTAGATTAGATTGGATCTCATTGATAGCATTTTTAACCTCTGCCACGTTGGCTTTCACTTCCATCCTTAGAGCTTCTATCTTGCCACTAATGTTCTTTTCCATGTTAGCCATTTCTTGGATGATTGCTACTATAAATTCCATCTGTCATATTGTTTATACCAATATCCAGTAGTTCTGTGACAGGGGTTGTAGTCTCTGAGTTTTTCTTCTGTTGAGTGTTCCGCCTCCGAGTCACATTGGTGGGGTGTGGTTGAGGGGATGTATAGCTGAATATATCAACCATAATCCAGGTGGGTTGCCCATTGGAAAGTTTCTGAGCAATGAGAAGTCACCACTGAAAAGGAAGAAGAAACAAAAAAGAGAGATAAAAGAGAAAAAAAAAAGCAAGAAATAACCTGGCCAAAATGGATCCCAATGGTTGGATTTATATGGCACAAAAACAATAAAGAATAAACAAAAAGTCCATCAAAAGTAAAAGAAAGAGGAAAAAATGAAAAAAACAAAACCCAGCCCAAACAACCCCCAAGAATAATATTTATATAGTGCAAAGGCAAAAAGAAATACACAGAAATACTGACATATGAGAAGGTGAGTACAAACCCTCATGGGTGAGGAAGGTATTTCAGTTCCTCCTTAGTGTATCTTGTTATTATTGTTTCAGAAGTCAACTTTCTGGAGATATAGGGAAATTAATACTAGGTTAAATATAGGGGTAGTATTGAATTTGAATGAAGGATTACCTTGAAACTTATATCTGTATGTATATTTAAAAAGAAAGAAAGATGGACGAATATACAACTTTTGTAGCAACATGGACTGGACTGGAAGAGTTTATGCTGAGTGAAATAAGCCAAGAAGAGAAAGTCAAGTATCGCATGGTTTCACTTACTTGCGATACATGAGGGGTAAACTGGAGGACAGTGGGAGAAGGAAAGTAAATGGGAACTAGGGTAATCTAGGGAGGGAAACGAAACAAAAGAGACTTTGGACACAGAAACAAACTGAGGGTCTTGGAGGGAGGGGGGAGGAGGGATGGAAGAGCCTGTTGGTGGGTACTGTGGGCACCTATTGCATGGAGCACTGGGTGTGGGGAATGGGGAATGAATCTTGGAACACTGGAAAAAAATTTAACAATAAAAAATCTATAAAAAATTAAAAAAAGAAAGAAATAAAGAAAGAAAGAAAGAAAGAAAGAAAGAAAGAAAGAAAGAAAGAAAGAAAGAAAGACAGGTACATGTATGAAAACAATTCAAGTTAAAAAGTTATTATAGAATGTTGTATTAAATATCAAGGTTTAATAATAAATGGGTTAAAAAATAAAAGAACAAGCATAGTGAGAACAAATTTAAAATTAAATAAAAACTTAAAAATAATAATGAAAAGAATTTAAGAAATATAAAATGAAAGCTGTATCTGTAAAATATACAGGTTTTGGGGTAGTACCAGGAGCTTAATATATTGTTTTCCCCCAATGTTGGGATTTTACAATTTTTTGGAGACCCTTTGGTTGTTGATCTCTTGTTCTTATGGTTTGTCTTCTGGGGGATGAGCCTGCTGGGTTGTTTTTCAGTCAATCTAGGCTGAGTTGCCCTGCTGGGCTCTATGGAAACCAGTTTTTCAGGCTTTTGTTCTCTGGAGGTTTTTTCTCTTTTGTGGGAGCCTGTCTGTGGGTACACTATCTGGAGCCCACGCCTAGGCTGGTTGTTCTCAGCTGAGGTCCCAAATGTCCCCAGGAAAGCTGCAGGAAGAGTGGCCTCTAGAGCAGGAATCTCCACCTGGAGATTTGGGACCACAAATCTCCACCTCCAGGATCACTCTGGTGCCCAGGAGAGCTGTCCAGGGACCACAGTTCTATGTACCTGCCAGTGGCCATCTGATTCCCCTAGTTTCCTCTTAAGACCCTTTGGTTTTGAGTGCTTTTAACCAGATTCTAAGTTGATGTTGGTCCCCAAGCACAGGGCACTTTCGTATTGAAGTATTACTTTCCAATGGGTCACTTCTGGTGGCTCCCTCCCCCTTCTTTTTATGTTCTAAACTGAGTGCTCCTGCTCTGCTTCACTTCTCCACTGATGCTCTTCTCTGTCCCCATAGAGGTCCAGAAGTGTGTAGTCTTTCATTTCAGGCTGGTTTCATAAGTGTTAAGAGTGCTCTGGTAGTCATTTAGCTCACTTCAGGAGACCATTTGAAACATGGTTTCCTACTTCTCTGCCATCTTGCACCCTTCCCCTAAAGGAGCTCTGTTTTTATCTTCCTGAGGAATTTCCACACTGTTTTTCAGAGTATCTGTACCACCTTGTATTCCCAACAACATAAGAGGGTTCCCCTTTCTCCACATCCTCACCAAGATTTGTTGTTTCTTATCTTATTAATTTTAGCCATTCCTACTGGTGTAAGGTTGTATCTTATTGTGGTTTTCATTTATATTTCCCTGATGGCAAGTGATGTGGGGCATTTTTTTCATTTGTCTGTTGGCCATTTGTCTGTGTTCTTTAGGGAAGTTTTTGTTCATGTTTTCTTTCCATTTTATGACTGGATTTTTTGTTTTTTGGGTGTTGAGTTTGAAAAGTTCTTTATAGATCTTGGATACCAGCCTTTTATCTGCCATATAATTTGCAAATATTTTCTCCCATTTGGTAGCTTGCCTTTTAGTTTTGCTGACTCTTTCTTTTGTTGTGAAGATGCTTTTTACCTTAATGAAACCACAATAATTTATTTTTGCTTTTGCTTCCCTTTCCTTTGGAGACTTGTCTTGGAAAAAGTTGATGTGTCCAAGGCCAAACAGGTTGCTGCCTGTGTTCTCCTCTAGAATTTTGATGGATTTCTGTTTCATATTTAGATCTTTCTTTCATGTTGAGTTTATCTTTGTGTATGGTGTAAGAGAATGGCCAGTTTCACTTTTTTTTTTTTTTGCATGTGGCTGTCCAATTTTCCCAGTATCCTTTTATTGAAGAGACTGTCTTTTTTCCACTGAATATTCTTTCCTGATTTGTTGAAGATTAGTTGACCATAGAGATAAAGATCGATTTCTGGGGTCTCTATTCTGTTCCACTGATCAATGTGTCTGTTTTTGTGCCAATACTATGCTGTCTTGATGATCACTACTTTGTAATGTAGCTTAAAGTCAGGCATTGTGATGGACCCAGTTTTGTTTTGCTTTTTAACAGTGACCTTGTGATTCAAAGTCTGCTCTGGTTCCATACAAATTTTAGAATTGTTTGTTCCAGCTCTGTGGTATTTTGATAGAGCTTGCATTGAATATGTATATTTCTCTAGGCAGCATAGTCATGTTCACAATATTTATTCTTTAAATCCTTGAGCATGGAATATTTTTCCAAATCTTTGTGTCTTTCTCAATTTCTTCATAAGTGTTCTGTGGTTTCTAGAGTACAGATCCTTTATCTATTTGGTTAGTGTTATTCCTAGGTATCTTACAATTTTTGGTTGAAATTGTGCATGGGATTAATTCCTTAATTTCTCTTTTTTCCATTATATTGTTTGTGTATATAAATGCACATTCTGTGCATTGATTTTGTATCCTGCCATATTGCTGAATTGCTGTATGAGATATAGCAATTTTGGGGTGGAGTCATTGGATTTTACACATGTCTTTTATGAAGAGAGAATTTGGTTTCTTCTTTGTCAATGTGAATGGCATCTATTTCTTTTTGTTTTCTGATTGCTGAGGTTAGGATTTCTAGTACTATCTTGAACAATAATGGTGAGAGTGGTCATCCTTGTCATATTCCTGACCTTTAGTGAAAAGTTTCTACTTTTCCCCCATTGAGAATGATATTTGCTGTGGGATTTTTGTAGATGGCTCTGATAGAGGAATGTTGTGTCTATCCCTACACTTTGTAGAATTTTAATCAAGAAAATATGCTATTTTTTGTCAAGTCTCTTCTCTGCATCATATGCTTCTTGTTTCTTCTTTTGTTAATGTGATCTAACATGTTGATCAATTTATGGATGTTGAACCATCCTTGAAGCCCAGGAATAAATCCCACCTGGTCCTGGTGAATAATCCTTTTAATGTTTTGTTAGATTATAGTGACTAGTATCTTGGTGAGAATTTTGGAATTCATGCTCAACAGGGACTTTTGGTGGAATATTTTTCAGTTTTCAGATCAAAGTAATGCTGATCTCAAAAGAACGAGCTGGCAAATTTTCCTTTCCTTTCCTTTCCTTTTCTTTCTTTCTTTCTTTCTTTCTTTCTTTCTTTCTTTCTTTCTTTCTTTCTTTCTTTCTTTCTTTCTTTCTTTCTTTTTGAAACAACTTCAGAAGAATAGGAATCACTTTTTCTTTATGTGTTTGGTTGATTTCCCCTGGGAAGCCATCTGGTCCTGGACTCTTGTTCATTGGGAGATTTTTGATTATTGCTTCCATTTACTTGCTGGTTGTGGGTCGTTCAGCTTTTCTATTTCTTTCTGTTTCAGTTTTGGTAATTTACATGTTTCTAAGAATATACCCATTTCTTCCAGTTTGACTAATTTGTTGGCATATACCTTCTCAAAATATAATCTTAGAATTGTATTCCTTAGTGTTGGTTGTGTTCTCTCCTATTTCATTCACAATTTTATTAATTTTAGCCCTTTTAATTTTCTTTTTGATAAATATAGTTAGGGTTTTATTGATCTGATTAATTCTTTCAAAGAAACAGCTCCTAGTTTCATTGATCTGTTCTAATGTTCTTTTCATTTCTAGTTCATTTATTTCTGCTCTAATTTTTATTATTTCTCTCCTTTGGCTTGGTTCAGGCTTTATTTGCTCTTCTTTCTCCAACTTCTTTAGGTGTATTGTTAGGTTGTATATTTGAGATTTTCTTGTTTCTTGAGAAAGCCTTGTGTTGCAACATACTTTCCTCTTAGGGCCAGTTTTGCAACATTCCACAAGTTTTTTAATAGTTGTGTTTTCATTTTCCTTTATTTCCATGATTATTTTAAATTCTTCTTTAATTTCCTGGTTGACTCATTCATTCTTTAGCAGGGTGCTCTTTTCCTGGTTGACCTATTCATTCTTTAGCAGGGTGCTCTTTAATCTCCAAGTGTTTGAGCTCCTTCCACATTTCCTCTTGTGATTGAATTTCCATTTCAAAGCATTGTGGTCTGAAAATATGCAGGGAATAATCTCAGTCATTTGGCATCAGTAAAGACTTGATTTATGATCCTGTATGTGATCAATTCATGAGAATGTCCCATGTAGACTTAAGAACAGTGTGTGTTCTGCTGCTTTAGGCTGGAATGCTATGTATCTCTGAAGTCCATCTGTGTTATTCAAAGTCCAGTGTGTTATTCAAAACCCTTATTTCCTTTTTGATCTTCCACTTAGATGATCTGTCCATTAGTATGAATGGGATGTTAAAGTACCCTATATTATTGTATTATTCTCAATATGTTTCTTTAATTTGGTTATTAGTTGGCTGATATAAATGACTCTTCCCAAATTAGGAGCATAAATATTTGTAATTGTTAGATATCCTTGTTGGATAGACTCTGTAAGTATGATATAGTGTTTTTCTTTATCCCTTACTACAGTCTTTTATACCATTTTACCATGGTTCTGCTATTTGCTGGGCCTCTGCCCAGACAGTGATAACCTGATCATACCTGGGTTCATGGTTTATCACAACACCAAGCTGAAAGCCCACTCCTGTGCTTTGTGGATTGCAGCCAGCTTCCTTGCTCCAATACTTGGAAATTCTGACACACTCAGGTATCTCTGCTCTTTTTGTGATCTGGGGATCCTGAGACCACACTGTCTCACCTAGGATTCTGCCCCACTTTGCCACCTTTGTACCTTTCAGTCAGGGATGTCCCTCACAGAAGTAGACTTCTAAAAGCTCCAATTTTTCACTGCATGTTACATCACTTCTGGTAGCTGACTTATGGAGGGCCCCTCCTCCATGGTTTATCTGCTGATATATGCCCTCAGATACACTGCTTCACACCTCCTACCTTGCAAAAAGTGGTCACTTTTCTATTTGTAGAAGTGTAGCAATTGCTTTCTTAGATCTCATGCTGAATTCACAGGTGTTCAGAAAGATTTGATAGCTATCTAACTGAATAGAAGAGACAAGAAATAAGAGGGTCCCCTACTTTTCTGCCATTTTTGCTCCCCTTCTATCTCCTTTAGTATTTATTGCAGGCCTTTGGTTTCTGTTTGTCTGGGAAACCCAATCTTCATTGTATTGTAAATGGTAGCCTTGCTATATTAGTATTATTGGCTGCAGACTTTTTCCATTGAGCACATTGAGTATATCATACCGCTCTTTTCTAGCTTGCCAAGTTTCTGTGAAGAGATCTGTAGCTAGACTTATGGGTCTCTGTAAGATAAGAACTTCTTTTGTTTTGCTGCTTTTAGGGTTTTTTCTTTGTCACTATGTTTGAAAATTTAACTACAACATATCTTGGTGTTGGCTTGCTTTTGTTGATTTTGATGGGAGTTCTGTATATCTTATGAATATGAATGTCTGTTTCCTTCTCCAGATTAGAGAAGTTTTCAGCTATTTTTCCTCACATAAATTTTTTGCCCCCTTTTTTCTCTCTTCCTCTGGGACTCCTATCATACAATTATTATTGTGTTTTATGGAGTCACTGAGTTACCTAAATCTATTCTCCAGTGTTCTATAATACTTTCTCTCCTTTCAGTTTCTTTGCTTTCCATGGCTTTATCTTCCATATCACTTATTCATTCCTTGATTCTTCCACCCTTGTATTCATTAAATACAATCTGTTTTGAATCAGTCACTGTGGTTTTCATTTATATACCTCTTTTTATCTCTGTTGTAAGGGCCTCTCTGAAGTCTTCCATTCTTTTCTCAAGCCCATTGAGTATCCTTATGGTTGTTGCTTTAAATTCTCCACCAGGCATATTACCTATATCAGTTTTGCTTAGAATCTGGTCATAACCTTATTTTCTTGTTCATTTGGGATGAATTTCTCTGTCTTGGCATATGGTCTACATCTCTACCTTCTTCTCTGTGTTAGAAAAGCCTGTTATATTCCCTGCTCTTGAGAGTAATGGTTTTATGAAGAAGAGGTCACGCAGTGTCCAGCACCTGGAACTTCAGGGAGTGTCTCTAGTGTGTGCTGTATACATTCTACTTCTGTGTTTTGAATGCTTTATCTTTCAGGCCAGTTGTCTGCAAAGGTTCTTCTTGCCTACTGTGGGCAGTATTTGTTCCTTAGGCAGTGTAGTGAGATTTAACTAGGTGTGCTCTAGTTAAATGTGCCCTGATAATACTACTCTAGAACTGAAACCTTGCAGAACTCTGGCCAGAAGTGGTGGCTGGGGGTTCTGCTATTCTTCTTGGGAAGAGACCTGCTGCACTGAGACTGATTCTTTTACCCTCTGCCCCCCCCTGCTCACTCTCTCTCCCTCTCTCTCTCTCTCTTAAATAAATAAATATTGCACAGATCACTGGGTTTTATATGTAAATAATGAATTTTGGTACACCACATCAAAAACTAATAATGTATTTTATGGTGACTAACATAACACAATACAAATAAACAAATAATTTTTTTAAAAAAGTAAATATTTTTTTGTTACTTAAGTTTTTTATTTTCCAGTGTTCCAAGATTCATTCCCCATTCCCCACACCCAGTGCTCCATGCATTAGGTGCCCCCAGTATGCAACACCAGGCTCTCCCATCCCTCCACCCCTCCCTCCAAGTCCCTCAGTTTCTTTCTGTGTCCAAAGTCTCTGTTGTTTCGTTTCTCTCCCTGGATTACCCTACTTCCCATTTACTTTCCTTCTCCCACTGTCCTCCAGGTTACCCCTCATGCACCACAAGTAAGTGAAACCATGTGATACTTGACTTTCTCTACTTGGCTTCTTTCACTTAGCATAATCTCTTCCAATCCAGTCCACATTGCTACAAAAGTTGGATATTCATCCTTTCTGATGGAGGCATAGTACTCCATTGTATATATGTACCACATCTTCTTTATCCATTCATCTGTTGATGGGCACCTTGGCTCTTTCCACAGTTTGGCAATTGTGGCCATTGCTGCGATGAAAAAGTAAATATTTTTTTTTTAAAGGAAGACATGCAAATACCCAGCAGATATATGGAGAGGTGGTTTAAATCAGTAATTATCAAAAAGAAATAAAAAAATAATAACTCCATTCTGTTTTGGATGACTATTATAAAATTAAACAAAGAACAACAAATGTTGAGGAACATGTGAAGAAAAGATAATCTTTGTTAACTACTGGTAGAAATATGATATGGTTGAATGATTTTGTAAACAATATGAAAGTTTCTAAAATACTAAAAATAGAATGAGAATTATAATATTTGTCTTTCTATGTTTATAACAGCATTTTTCACACAAATGCATTAGAGGAATCTAAATATCTACTGGTAGATGACTAGATAAAGAAAATGTGGCATATCAATACAATGGAGCATTATCCAATGGTATTAAAAAATAAAAAGAAGACCTTACCTTTTACAACATATATAAACCTAAAAGACGTTAAGTGAAATAAACCAGACAGGAGGAAAAATATGACATAATACAATTTACATGAGGAATATAAAATGGTGGAATACATGTTGCAGAAAGTAGAAGAGTGATTTCCAGAAGATGTGAGGAAAGGAAATAGGGTGGTACTAGTAAAATTTTACAAAATTTATATTATATGAGTAATCAGTTCTAGAGATCTATTTTACAGCATATGGCTTATACATAGTGTAGTATACACTTAAATTGCTAAAAGAATAATCTTATGTAAAGTGCTCTTATCATAAAGTTAATAATAAGATGAAGAAAAAGAAGAAAAAAGAAAAGAAAAGAAAGAAAGAAAAAAGGAAGAAAGAGAAAGAAAGAATTAGAGAGTAGTATGAAACTTTGAAAACACAGTTTTATAGTATATGCCATCGCTTAACTCATCTAGTTATATACATAATTATCTACATTTTTTGTTATGTCAGAAAACTTAAAGAATATATGTAAGAAGCTAGATCTCAGATTAATCATTCTGACCAAAAAGAATAAGATGACAACAGAGAAGATTAAAACTATTAAGATGAAGAGGTGGGGGAAGAGGAGGAGAAAAAGAATATGAGGAGGAAGAAGAGATAGTGAGAGATAAATTAATTCATGTATATAAACCTTTACATGTTAATTCAGTATAGATACTGTTAGCTGTCTGTGAGCATTAATAGTGACCAGGTATTTTCTAAATGCTTTCCAAGTACTCTTATGCACATTATTAAATCAAATCTTCACAACAAAGCTACTAATTAAATATATTTCTCCTTTTTATACTGAGGAAACTGAAGCTCTGATAAAGTATTCCCCATTCTCATTGAGACTAGGACAAACAAATAATCTGCTAAAGTTATTCAGCTAACAAATAGTAAATGCAGGGCAGAAAAGAAAATATCTAAAATCCAAGGGCATTGAATCAAGGAAAAAATAAATTCCTTTAATCAACTAGAAAATTGAATACCAGATGGGAAGAGACATAGACTCGGAAAACGGAATCTACCCGTGTCAGAAGTATCATTCTTAGGAGAAATGTTCTGAACACTAAGAGTTTTTTAAGGCAGAGATTTCTGGAGCATCAGTGGAAGTTTCCTCCATTCTCACTAGGAAATAGAATTGACAAGTCCTCACCTCCCCTAAGGTGTCCTCTTAGAGCCATAAGCAGCTGTTAGTCTGAGATCATCTCTCATATGGAATGACAGATGGGTAGGGAGAGAGAACAAACATTCCTTCTGCAGGGAAGTCACCATAGATGAATATGTCCAGGATGCTCATGTGCCTGCATTGGATGCAGAGCTCAGAGCAATGTCCTGAGTTGGTCAATGGCCTTGGCACATCCAGTCAGCATATGGCTGGGAGGGGATTTCTCCTTAGGGAAATCAAAGATGGGGGAAAGTGAGAGACCTAAAGAGGGTGCACATTTTTACTGGGTTGCTTAACAAAGTCTCTGCCCAGGTGGAGGGCTGCCCTTGTGGGAAATGGCTGCAGAGGACATTGACAGTGGAATACAGAGTCACTTATAAGGTTGGTTTTTAATAGTTGTGCTTCGGATGACCACTCTGAAAACAAACCCCATGCACGGAAGGTAAAGTCTTTTTCAGTATCAGTAAGTCACTGCAGAGACTGGATATTTGGTATCAATGTCCTCATCCTCAACAAGTGTGTGATATAGAGCTGTTCTTACATCATGGTGACTACCTTACCCTTAAAATAGCAAGATTAATGTTTGTTTTAACATAGAAGCATCTCAGCAGCAGTGAATAGATACCTATTAAGGAGAACTAATTTACACTAGAGAACAGCTCTTACTATCATTCAATAAACACTGAAGTTTATATGTGGGCAACGGACTGAGTCAAACTGAAGAATATGACCCACATGACCTTTGCAGTCCTTAAAGCCCTTCTTTCCCTAACATCTCACAAGATATACTGTTCATGTAAGGTGTACTTCTGTTGGCACTCTACAGGATGTCCTTTCTACATGGTCTCATGCAGGTAGAAAGGAGCTGCAACACATAGCCATGACAGGGAATCACTTCTAGGCACATATCTATGTAATGTTAGGAAAGCATCCATCTCTAGAGAAATGCTGCTTGTCTCTGCCACATATAGTCTCTCTAGTCAGGAAGTACTTCTATGTACTCCTCTTCTCACACATAGAACACACCTTCCTCAAGAGAGAAACCTCAAAGTTTAATTCAGTTAGCACATCTAACTTAAGGTCCAAGATACTTGGAGTATCCACAAACTTCTCCATCAGAACTGAATATGGGTCCTAATGTTCCAGCCACCTATTAACTAAATTTGTGAATCACCTCACAAATATACTCACATCCACATGTTCACCACTTGAACTTTCATGCACACACACATGTATGATACAGGGAATGAAACAGTAGGAAAATAATTTTCAAAAAAATGTTCTCCTTAAGAAATAATAAGAAAAAGACATGCATATCTATACATATGTCAAACAGTAGACATAAGCCTAGTGATTCTGCCATTCTGATATGCAAATTTATGAATGGTAATATAAAGTCTTTTCCTAAAAAGCCCTGGTTCTGCTTTCAAGGAATAAAGCCCTTGCTACTGTTCTCTGTACCTCCCTGGCATCTTCTTGGGTTACCAGGTCTAAGTCCACCTTTATAGTGAACATATGGGATACATCCACTTTAGAGACTATGATAGCTCCAAGGCTACTTGTGCTCTGTTGTGTACCTGTAGTTGTACAGAATTCTTGCCTCTTAGATTACTTTTTTAAATTTTAATTTAATTTAATTTAATTTAATAATTTAACTTAATATATTTTTAAATATGAGGCCTGTGGGTGTTTTGGTAACTTAAAACATATCTGAACTTTCTGTTTCCTGTAAGCAGTATCAGTAACCAGATAGTTATTTTCCAGAAAAAAACTCTGATGCTTCCTTAATTTACTTATTGCCCCTCTGTGCTTCATTCCATATGAATATTTATACTGAAATCATCTGAAATGACAGATATAAATACCACAACCTTAATCTGATATTTCACTGATAAATTTTACTGGAATATTATCACTGAATGGAGACTATTATGGGGAGCATATTTTTTAAACATTATTTAATCTTATTCTTTGAAATATAAAAGTAATCAGATTTTTCAAACCTGCAAGACACTAGATTTTTAGCCTTAACTACACCATTTAATTTTTGTTGCATATTAGGTACTTCTTTACTGAGCTCCTTTTTTTTTGTCTAACACCTTGACTAAGGCAACCAGCAAGAGTAGGCAAACACTTTCTATGCTTCATTTTCTAGTCAGCTCTCTTAGAACTATCAACTACACATGCATAAGGTCTCACTTCAAATTATCACAGGCAATCATTTAACAAAATATGTTAACCTTGCTCAAAAGGGATAGCTGTCATTCCAGCATTTGAAATCAGTTACACATCATCCACCACCTGACATTCCCTGCCAAGTATAAAGATTTTAGGTTTTGTAATGTCAGTACTCATTCAGGTTGCAAATTCTAATAGTAGAGAATGTTTCTAAATGCTAGCTTCTATAAAAATAACTCTGAAATTTTAATGAACTTACATAGGCACGTTTTTTCATCCATAAGGCCTAATGTGGAAGTTATTAGTTGAGTAGCTCTTCTGGGTTTCTCCTTTACTCTAGTGGGATTCCTTTACTAGATCCTCTATACTTGTAAAGGTGACAAAACAATATAGAAGGATCAGAGGTTCAGGTACCTCTTTCTAAACTACTCCTAAGTCTCAAAATAACATGCACCTCATATTCTACAATGAGAGTTACAACATTCTCCCCTTCTGGGCATTACATATTGGGGAATATTGGTGGATATTCAATTCCCAGTAATAATTACAAATTATAGTTGCATATGGCTTGTTTATTGCTTATTCAGATCCCAAAACAAATAGGCTTTACCAGAGAGATCTTCCTTTTCCATTAAATCTAAATAAAGGCAAACACCAGTCACTCACCATTATATTAGCCTGATTGATGTTTATCCATTTGACATATCAAATTCCTCTTTTTGGTGACTCATTCAAGTTTCAAGACATCCATTTCATTTCTTTCTTTCTTTATTCATTCATTCATTTACTTATTATTTATTTATTTGTTTGTTTATTTGTCTCTTTCAAGATTTTATTTAAATTCAACTTAGTTGAGTTAGTTTTAGTATTAGTTTTAGAGGTAGAATTTAATGATTCATCAGCTGCATATTATGACACCCAGTGCTCATTACAAGTGCCCTCCTTAATATCCATCACCCACTTACCCCATTCCCTCACAACCCTGCCCTACAACAACCCTGTTTGTTCCCTCTATTTAATAATCTCTTATGGTTTGCATCCTTTACTGTCTACCTTACTTTATTTTATATTTCCCTCCCTTCCACTATGTTCATCTGTTTTGTTTCTTAAATTCTACACATCAGTAAAATCATACGGTATTTGTCTTTGTCTGACTGACTTATTTCAATTAATATAATACACTCTATTTCCATCTATGTTGCTGCAAATGGCAAAACTTCATTCTTTTTGATAGCCAAGTACTAGTCCATTATGCACGTGTGTGTGTATGTGTGTGTGTGTGTGTGTGTGTGTGCATGTGTGTGTGTGTACACACACCATCTATTTTTTATCCATTAATCTGTTGATGGACATTTGGGCTTTTTCCATGTTTTGACTCCAGTGGACATTGCTGCTATAAACACTGGGATATATGTGCTCCTTTGAGTCACTATTTTAATATCCTTTGACTAAATACCTAGTGCATTTGCTTGACCATTGGGTAGTTCTACGTTTAACTCTTTGAGGAAACTCCATACTGTTTTCTAGAGTGGCCACAGCAATTTTCATTCCCACTAACATTATAAGAGTGTTCTCCTTTCTCTGCATCCTCACGAACATCTCTTTTGATTCCTGAGTTAATTTTACCATTCTGACCAGTATGAGGTGGTATCTCATTGTGGCTTTGATTTGTCTTTCCCTGATGACTTGTGATGTGGAGCATTTTTTCATGTGTCTGTTAGCCATTTGTATGTTTTCTTTGGAGAAATGTTTGTCCATGTACTCTGTCAATTTCTTAACTGGAGTTTTTCTTGTTTGTTTTTTGGATGTTGAGTTTGATAAGTTCTTTATAGATTTTGGATACTGCCCTTTATCCAATATGTTGTTTGCAAATATCTTCTCCTATTCTGTGGGTTGCCTTTTATTGGTTGATTGTCTCCCATCCTGGTGAAGAAAATTTTACCTTGATGAAGTCCCAATAGTACATTTTTGTTTTTGTTTTTGTTTCCTTTGTCCCTGGAGACATGACTAGTAAGAATTTGCCAGAGCTAAGGTTAAGGAGATTGCTGCTTGTGTTCCTTTCTAGTTCCTTTGATGGACTACTGTTTCCTGTTTAGGTCTTTAATCCATTTTGAATTTATTTTTGTGTATAATGTAATAACAAAGTGGTCCAGTTCATTATTCTGCATGTTGCTGTCCAATTTGTCCAACACCATTTGTTGAAGAGACAAATCTGATCCTAGGGTTCTCACTCTATAATATAACTAACAAGTTTTCAGAAAAATAATAAGTAACATGCAAAAGAAAAAAGAAAGCATTATTATTTCTGTAGAATATATTTACAGAGCTTGTACCAACAGAAATATTGGACTGATTAGAAAGGATTTTAAGTCAACTTATTTTAATATACCCAAAGGCCTAGAGGAAACCATTACCAAAGAACTAAAAGTATAAGAACAATGCCTAACCAAATATAGAATATTTATGTTATCTATTTATAGAAGTATAAAAAAGATGGAAATAAAAATCCTGGGTTGGAGATTACAATAAAAAAAAAGACACAACAGTTTGCAAGAGAATATTTTATGAAATAGCAGAAATAATCATAAAACATGAAAAGAGGTCAATTGAGAAAATCCATTTTGAAAAGTGAATAAAAAACACTAAAACAATGGACAGTGGTATATTATTAAGCTTATTAACAAACAAATATACAAACAAAAAAGAGGGGCTACTGGGTCACATACTCAGTTAAGTGCCTGATTCTTGGTTTTGGCTCAGATCATGATCTCAGTGTTCTGAAATTGATCCCTATGTCAGGTTGCATGGTCAGTGCACAGTATGCTGGAGATTTTCTTTCCCTCTATCTCTGCCCCTCCATGTCCTGCTCCCTCTCTCTCTTGATCTCCTTATTTCCCTCATTCTCTCTCAAATTAAATCAATCTTGGGAATCTCCCAAGAAAAATATGGAGAGAATAGGGCAGAAAGTCTATGTGAAGAAATAATACCTGAAACATTCAAAATATGGTGAAATACATGGAAATAAACATCCAAGAATCTTAATAAACACCAGGTAGGATAAGCTGAGAGATCCTCTTAGAGGAGCATAATATCAAAACTATTGAAAGCAGAAGACAACCCTTAAAGCAGCAAGATTAAATCAAGTTATCACATACAGGAGATTCTGAATAAGTAACCAATTTTTCATCAGAAGCTACAGAATAGTAGAAGGAGGGTAGATGGATGTATTCAAAATACTGAAAAAAGGCTATCAATCAGAAATTGGGAAATTATCCTTCAAAAATTAAAGAGAAAACAACACATTCCCACATAAACAAACAAACAAACAAACAAACAAACAAAACTGAGGGGCACCTGGGTAGCTCAGTTGGTTGGGCGACTGCCTTTGGCTCAGGTCATGATCCAGGATACCTGGGATCGAGTTCCACATTGGGCTCCCTGGTCGGCAGGAAGCCTGATTCTCCCTCTGTCACTCCCCCTGCTTGTGTTCCCTCTCTGGCTGTGTTCCTCTCTGTCAAATAAATAAAATCTTTAAAAAAAACTGGGAGAATTCATTTCTAGTAGATCTGTTTACCAAAAATGCATTTTTAAATATTTCTTTCATCCTAAAATTAAAGTATCTGGTAAACCAGATCGACAAGAAGAAATAACACCAAGAAAGGAAAATGCATGGAGAAATAAAAAGTGAATGTAAAGTTATAATTGATGTGTAACACCTCTATAATTACTGTGTCATTTAAGAGAGTTACCTAAAACAATAGTTATAAAACTATATCAATAAGAAAATATGTAAAAAGGTAATTTGTGACTACATAAAGGGAAATGGTGCTTTATAGGAAAAAGATATATATTACTGAAACTAAGTTGGTATTATTTAAAACTAGCATTTGCAAATGATACTATTTTTTGATGATTGTTTCTATTTCCTTGGTGTTAGTCGTGACCTCTCCCCTTTCATTCATGATTTTGTTAATTTGGGTCTTCTCCCTTTTCTTTTGGGTTAGTTTGGCCAATGGTTTATCGATCTTATTGATTCTTTCAAAGAACCAGCTTCTAGTTTCATTGATGCATTCTACTGTATCTCTAGTTTCTGATTTATTCATCTCTGCTCTAATGCTTATTATTTCCTGCCTTGTGTGGGGGGTTGGTTTAATTTTTTGTTGATTTTCCAGTTCTTTTAGGTGTAATGAGAGTTGGTGTATTCGGGATTTTTCAATTTTTTTGAGTGAGGCTTGGATGGCTATGAATTTCCTCCTTAGGACAGCCTTTGCTGTATACCATAGATTTCAGATGGATGTATCTTCATTCTCATTGGTTTCCATGAAGTGTTTCAGTTCTTCTTTGATTTCTTCATTGATCCACAGATTCTTGAGCAGAATCGTCTTTAGTTTCCAAGTGTTTGATTTTCTCCTGAACTTTTTATGGTGGTTGAGTTCCAGTTTCACGGCATTGTGGTGAGAGTCAGTCTGGGGTTCATTTCTCCTCTATAGAATCCCTCTTAGCATTTCTTGTGGTGATGGCTTAGTGGTTGCATAATCTTTTAGACCTTGGCAGTCTTGGAAGCTCATAATTTCTCCTTCCATTTTAAAAGTTAACCTTGCTGGATACATTACCCTGGGTTGCATATTTTTGTCATGTAACTTCCTGAATATGTCTTGCCAGCCCTTTCTGGCTTCCCAGGTTTCTGCGGAAATGTCTGACATTATTCTGACAGTCCTTCCTCTATAGGTAAGGGATCGCTTTCTCCTAGCTGCCCTTAAGACATACTCTTTGGTTTTATAATTTGCGAATTTTACTATTATGTGCCTGAAGGTTTTTCTGACCTCATTGATCTTGGGGAGTGTCCTCTCTGCTTCTAGGATATGAACATTTGTTTCATTCCCCAGATTTGGGAAATTTTCATCCATGATTTGTTCAACAATATCTTCTAGGCTTCTCTCTCTCTCAACTCCTTTGGGATTCCACTAATTCTGATATTGGAGCGTTTCATGGCATCATTTATTTCCCTTATTCTGTTTTCTTGGGATTTTAGCTGTTTGCTCCACGACTTCCCTTGCTCCTCCTTCTTAATCTATCTGTCTTCTAAATCACTGATACGATCTTCAGCTTCACTTACTCTGGCTGTTAGCATATTTAAATTAGATTGCATCTCATCTATAGCCTTTCTAACCTCAGCTTTCACTTCTGTTGCTATGGCTTCCACTTTGAGACTAATGTTCTTTTCTAAATTAGCCATTGATTGGACGATTGCTGCCCTGAACTGCATTTCTGTCATATTGTTTATTTCATTTCCAGTAATTCTGTGACTGGGGTTGCAGTCTTGGGGTTCTTCTTCTCTTGGATGTTCCTCCTCCGAGTCATTGTGGCGAGGAGTGGTTGAGGAGGTGTATAGCTAAATATATCAGCCACTATCTAGGTGGGTTGGTCCCTGGAAGGTTTTGGAGCAACCAGAATTCACCACCGAAAAGGGAGGAGAAAGAAAAAAGAAAATGGAAGAGAGGAAGAAAGAAAAGAAACCCCTGCCAGAGTGGGGCCCAGTGGTAGGATTTATATGGTACAAAACTGTTACAGGGTAAATAAAAGGGCTATCAAAGGTAAATGAAGAGATCAAAAAGCGAAGCCCAACCTATATGACCTCCAAGACCAGTATTTATATAATACAAAAGCAAAGACAATTACACAGAAACACTGACAGACTAGAGTGGGAAGGTGAGGGCAGACACTCCTTGTGGGCAAGGAATGCATTTCAGATGCTCCTGAGTCTTGTTATTATTGTTGGAGGAGCCTACTTTCTAAAGACATAGGGAGATTAGAACTGGTTGTATATAGGCGTAGTATTGAATAGGGATATGGGGTTGATTTGAAGCTTATAAGTACATGTATATGTAAAAGAGAGAATAAAGGAATAAAGGGAGAAGAAAGGGAAAAACAGAGAAAACAAACAGGGAAACAAGAGGCAACAACAACAGCAGAAAATACAGGAGTGTGTTTGAAAAAATTTCAAGGTAACAAAAATAAAAGAAAATTAAAAAAAATGTTATGGGGTGTTGTATTGAGTATCATCAGATTGTGATAAACAGGGGGTTAAAATTGAAAGAAGAAAAACTTAAATTTTAAGTTTAAAATGGAAGATTTAAAAGTAAAAATAGAAAAAAGTTAAAAAAACAAATAAGGTGGAAAACTGTATCAATAAAGTGTAGGGCTTTTGGTACTTATAGTCAGTACCAGGAGTTTAATAAATTGCCTTTCCCCCCGATGTTGGGGTTTTACAGTTTGAGTGTTGTCCTCCTGAGCTTCTGGCTTGCTTTCTGGGGGTGGGGCCTGCCACACTGTTTTCAGTCCCTTCTACCTGGGCTGCATCTCTCCGCCCCCTTCCTGAGACTGGTCTCAATGGTAACCAGGTTGTCAGGTTACAGTTCTGGTGGCGGAGCTTTGTTCTTTTCTGTCCTTTTTCAGCTGCTGAGGAAGTCAGGTCAGAGCAAGTTTTCTGCTCCCTGACCTCCTTCCCAGAGAGAGCCTCTACACAGAGAGAGGCTCTTTCCCACCTCCGGGTTGGCAGCCTGTCACAGCCGGGCAGGCACAGATGCTGGATTGATTTCTGCCCAAGCCCCCGCTTGTTGCTCACTCCTACACCTCAAAACCACAACTTCTTTTGGATTGCACAACCTTGTCTTTGCCAGGTGACCCATGGCTCCTCAGGTCCCGTGCAAGTCTTTAAAATCTCCTTCCCTTTTTGCCGATGGTCTGTCCCCTGTGGTGATCCAGAAGCGTGAATATCACATTTCAGGCTGATTTCATGGGTGCTCACAGTGGTCCTGTAGTGCTTTTTTGCTGGAATTGAGCTCACTTCAGGGAACTCCCCAAAATGCCTTCTGCCATCTTGAAAGCAGTAACATTTGCAAATGAAAGACTTAATAAGTATTATTAGGATAGCTAACAAATAATTAACTAAAAGTCTTATATTAAAAGAAATGAGGAGAGGGGCTCCTGGGTGGCTCAGTTGGCTAAGCATCTAACTTCAACTCAGGCCATGCTCTTAGGGTCCTGGAATGGATCCCCAGATTGGGATCTCTGATCAGTGGGCTGTCTATTTATCCCTACCCTCAGTCTCTCTCCCCTGCTTGTGCTCTGTCTCTGAAATAAATGCATAAAATCTTAAAAACAAAGTAATGAGAAGGAAAAAAAGTGTTCTAATAGAAAATATATTTTTTAAAACAAAACACAGGGATTGCCTGCATTGCTCAGTCAGTTAAGCAGTTGAAGCATCTGTCTTACACTCAGGTCATGATCACAAAGTCCTGGGATCAAGACCCACATCAGACTCCCTGCTCTGTGGGGAGTCTGTTTCTCCTTCTGTCCTTCCCCTGCTTGGGTTCTCTTTGTCATAAATCAAATAAACAAACAAACAAACAAACAAACAAACAAATAAATAAATAAAATCTTTTAAAAATAAAGCAAAACAACTGTAATGAAGGCATAAATGGATAAAAATGACATATTCTAAAACTAACAAAATCACAAAATTTAATTATCTTATTTATAATTACATTAAATTACAGTGTATTGACTTATATCAAATGCAAACAGATTAACTCTCCAACCAAGAGGCAGAAAGAGGAAAAATTGGTTTAAAATATAATTGGAACATACTTTGTCTAAAAAATGTCATTTAAATCCAAAGACACAAATTGTTTTAACATAAAATGATGGGAAAATTATATTCAACACACAAAAGAAAAACAACAGAAGAAAGCTAGACTTACTATACTAATAAAGACAAAATGAATAGTATATTTAAACACAAAATTTCTTATAAGACATAAAGAAAGACTGTATAAAATATATAAAATATATGAAAGGAAACATATACTATATATTGTATTTTATACAAAATATACAATACAGAAATGGACATAATTCATGGAAACAATGTTCCAAAATAACAGATGGAATCTTCAGTATCCCACTCTCAAAATTGGAGAGAACAATTAGATGACATATAGAAAAGGAAATCAAACACTTGAAAAACTCTGTAAAGCAGCTACATCTAAGAGAGATATATAGAATAATCTTCCTAACTACAGCAGAATAGACAATATATTTAATTGTATATAGAACATTCTTCAGGAAAGACCATATAGTAGGCCA
Source organism: Spilogale gracilis (assembly GCA_004023965.1). NCBI lineage: Eukaryota > Metazoa > Chordata > Mammalia > Carnivora > Mephitidae > Spilogale > Spilogale gracilis. The sequence goes on along the minus strand of PITA01002364.1, from coordinate 116,482 downwards.
CAAAATAAGTTTTAATAAAATTAAAGTATTGAAATGACATAAAATATCTTTCTGACCACAAAAGGATTTAGAATCAATAACAAAAAATTCTGAAAAAAACCCACAAACATATGGGAATGAAACAACACATTCTTTTTTTTTAAGATTTTATTTATTTATTTGACAGAGAGAAGCACAGCCAGAGAGGGAACACAAGCAGGGGGAGTGAGAGAGGGAGAAGCAGTACTCCCACTGAGCAAGAAGCCCAATGTGGGGCTTGATCCTGGGTCTCCAGGATCATGACCTGAGTCGAAGGCAGTTGCTTAACCCACTGAGCCACCCAGGCGCCCCGAAACAACACATTCTTAAACATATAATGGATCAAAGTAGAAATCAAAGGGAAGTTTAGAAATCATTGAGCTAAACCAAAACTAAATCACAACATACTTAATGTATGGGAAGGAACAATGCAGTGCTCAGTAAAGTTTATGTGTGTAAACACTTATAAAAAAAGGAGAAAGCCCACAAATCAATAACATGACCTACCACCTTAAGTAATTAGAAAAAATAAAAGTATACTAAGCTGAAAAAAGAGAAAAAAACAATTATAAAGGTTATGTTAAAGGAAAACAAAAAAAAGAGAAACTATATGAACAATAAAATTAAAGAAGCAAAAATAACTTCACAAATACTGGCAAAATTGATAAACAATTAGAAATACAGAATATAAAAGAAGGAAGACAATCTTATTTAATATAGTACTGGAAGTACTAGCCAGAGGAACTAGACAAGAAAAAGAAATAAAAGGAAAGGAAGGAAGGAAAGGAAGAAGCAAATTTGTCTGTTTGCAGATGGCATGGCCTTGTATATAAAAAAATCCTAAAAACTCCAGAAGAAACAAAAAACAACAAATAAATCAATAAACACAAATAAAATCACTGGAACTAAAAAATGAATTTAGTAAAGATTCAAAATACAAAATCAATATACAAAGCATGTTGTTTCTAACAAACTAATAATTAACAATTAGAAAAAGAAATTAAGAAAAATTTTTATTTATAATTGTATCAAAAAGAATACAATATCTATGAATAAATTTAAACAAGGAGGTGAAATGCTTGTACACAAAAAACCCTGAAAATATTGGTGAAAGAAATGAAACATGGTCATTTTGCTTATTTGTTTTATTTCTTAAACTGCAAATATGAATGAAATCACATGGGATTTGTCTTTCTCTGTCTGATTTATTTTACTTAAAACACAGAGAAGCGAACCAAGAAACAGTCTTATCTCTAGAGAACAAAGTGATGGTTAACAGAGGGAAGGTGCAGTGGGGGATTTATACTGGTGATGGAATTTAAGAGCACCAAGTTTTACAGGGAAGTGTTGAATAACTATATTGTACACCTGAAACTAATATTATTCTTTATGTTAACTAACTCTAATCTAAGTAAAAACTTTACAAACAAAAGTATTTCATTCTTATGAATAGAGAATTAATATTGTTAATATACCCACACTCCAAAAACAATCTACATATTCAGTGGAATCCATATTAAGAAACCAAAGGTAGTGTTCAGTAATAATAAAGCCTTTTAAGATTTGTATGCAGCCTTGTTAATTTTTGCCACTCTAAATGGAGTAATGTGTTATCTCAATATGGTTTTGATTTGAATTTCCCAGATGGCTAATGATGATGAATACTTTTTCATGTGTTTATCAGCCATTTGTATGTCTTCTTTGGATAAGTGTCTGTTATTGTCTCCTTGGCTTTCATTTCTGTCATTAGAGCTTCTATCTTGAGACTAATGTTTTTTTTTTCCAAGTTAGCAATTGCTTGGATGATTGCTACCCTGAATTCCATTTCTGTCATATTGCTTATGTTTATTTCCAGTAATTCTGTGACTGGGGTTACAGTCTCTGGAATACTCATTCTTCTTGAGTGCACATGGAACTTTCTCCAGAATAGACCACATACTAGGTCATACATCAGGGCTCAACTGATACCAGAAGATTGTCATTATTCCTGCATATTCTCTGACCACAATGCTGTGAAACAGGAACTGAACCACAACAAAAACTTCAGAAGAAAATCAAACACTTGGAAGCTAAAGACTATCCTGCTCAAGAATCTGTGGATCAACCAGGAAATCCAGGAAGAACTGAAACACTTCATGAAAATAAATGAAAATGAAGATACATCAATCCAAATCTATGGAATACAGCAACAGCAGTCCTAAGGGGGAAATACATAGCCATCCAAGGCTCACTGAAAAAAATTGAAAAAATCTCGAATACACCAACTCTCATTACACCTTAAATAACTGGAAAATCAACAACATATTAAAACAACCCCATGCATAATACAGGAAATAATTAAGATTACAGCAGAGACCAATGAATTAGAAACTGGAGATAAAGTAGAACACATCAACCAAACTAGAAGCTGGTTCTTTGAAAGAATAAGATCGATAAACCATTGGCCAAACTTATCCAAAAGAAAAGAGAGAAGACTCAAGTTCATAAAATTATGAATGAAAGGGGAGAGATCATGACTAACACCAAGGAAATAGAAACAATAATCAAAAATTACTATCAACAGTTATATGTAATAAGTTAAACAACCTAGAAGATATGGATGCATTCCTAGAAACCAGACAAACTTCTAAGACTGAAACAGGAAGAAATTGACAATCTGAATAGACCTATATATAGTAAGGAGATTGAGGCAGTGATCAAAAACCTCCCAAAAAACAAGAGCCCAGTACCAGATAGATTTCCTGGGAATTTCACCAAACATTCAAAGAAGAAATAACACCCATTCTCCTGAAGCTGTTTCGAAAAATAGAAACAGAAGGAAAACTTCCAGACTCTTTCTATGAAGCCAGCATTACTCTAATCCTCAAACCAGACAAAGACTCCATCAAAAAGGAGAACTTCAGACCAATATCTCTGATGAATTTGGGTGCCAAGATTCTTAATAAATCCTTGCTAACATGATCCAACAATACATTAAAAAGATTATCCACCATGACCAGGTGGTTTTATCCCTGGGATGCAAGGGTGGTTCAACACTCACAAATCAATCAATGTGATAGAACAAATCAATAAGATAAAAGAGAAGAACTATATGGTACTCTCAATTGATGCAGAAAAAAGTATTTGACAAAATACATTACCCATTTCTGATTAAAACTCTTCAAAGTATAGGGATAGAGGGAACATTCCACAACCTCATAAAATTGATCTATGAAAAACCAACGGCGAATATTATTCTCAACGGGGAAAAACTGACAACATTCCCTCTGAGATCAGGAACAAGACAAGGATGCCCACTCTCACCACTACTGTTCAACATAGTGTTAGAAGTTCTAGCAACAGCAATCAGACAACAGAAAGAAATAAAAGGTATTCAACCTGGCAAAGAAGAAGTAAAAATCTCTCTTTGCAGATGACATGATACTCTATGTGGAAGACCCAAAAGACTCTACCCCCAAACTACTAGAACTCATACAAGAATTCAGTAATGTGGCAGTATACAAAGTCAATGCACAGAAATCAGTTGCTTTCTTATAAATGAAAATATAGAAAGAGAAATCAGAGAATTTATTCCATTTACTATAGCATCCCAAACCATAAGATACTTAGGAATAAGCCTAACCAAATTAGTTAAGGATCTGTACTCAAGGAACTACAGAACACTCATGAAAGAAAAGTTTACAAAGACACAAAAAGATGGAAGAGCATTCCCTGCTCATGGATTAGAAGAATAAACATTGTTAAAATGTCTATACTGCCCAGAGCAATCTATACTTTCAATGCCATCCTGATCAAAATACCATCAACATTTTTCAAAAAATTGGAACAAACAATCCTAAAATTTATATAGAACCAAAAGAGACCCCGAATCACTAAGGAATTGTTGAAGAAGAAAAACAAAGCTGGGGGCATCTCGTTACCAGACTTCAGGCTTTATTACAAAGCTGTGATCACTAAGATAGCATGGTACTGGCACAAAAACAGACAAATAGACCAATGGAACAGAATAGAGAGTCCAGATATGGACCCCCAAATATATGGTCAAATTATCTTTGGCAAATCAGGAAAAAATATCCAGTGGAAAAAGGACAGTCTCCTCAATAAATGGTGCTGGGAAAATTGGACAGCTACGTATAGAAGGATGAAACTAGACCATTCTATTACACCACACACAAAGGCAAACTCCAAATGGATGAAATACCTCAAGGTGAGGCAGGGATCCATCAAAATCCTGGAAGAGAACATAGGCAGTGACCTCTTTGACATCAGCCACAGCGACTTCATTCAAGACACACCTCCAAAGGCAAAGGAGACAAAAGCGAGAATGAACTTTTGGAACTTCATCAAAATAAAAAGCTTCTGCACAGCAAAGGAAACACTCAAGAAAACAAAGAGGCAACCCAAAGAATGGGAGAAGATATTTGCAAATGACACTACAGACAAAGGGATGATATCCAAGATCCATAAGGAACTCCTCAAACTCAACACCCAAAAAGAAGATGAACACATCAAAAAATGAGCAAGAGATATGAAGAGGCACTTCTCCATAGAAGATATACAAATGGCTAACAGACACATGAAAAAATGTTCAGCGTCACTAGCTATCAGGGGAATTCAAATCAAAACCACACTGAGATATCACCTTACACCAGTCAGAATGACCAAAATTAACAAGACAGGAAACAACAAGTATTGGAGAGGCTGCGGACAAAGGGGAACCCTCTTACACTGTTGGTTGGAATGCAAGTTGGTGCAGCCACTTTGGAAAACCGTGTGGAGATTTCTTAAAAAATTAAAAATAGAGCTATCCTATGACCCTGAAATGTCACTACTGGGTATTTACCCCAAAGATACAGATGTAGTGAAAAGAAGGGCCATATATACCCCAATATTCATTGCAGCAATGGTCCCAATCGCCAAACTGTGGAAAGAGCCAAGGTGCCTTTCAACAGATGAATGAATAAAGAAGATGTGGTACATATATACAATGGAATACTACACCTCCATCAGAAAGGATGAATATCCAACATTTTTAGCAACATGAACTGAATTTGAAGCGATAATGCTGAGTGAAATAAGCCACGTAGAGAAAGTCAAGTATCACCTGGTTTCACTTACTTGTGTACATTAAGATGTAATACAGAGGACAGTAGGAGAAGGAAAATAAATGAGAAGTATGGTAATTCAGGGAGAGAAATGAAACATGAGAGAGTTTGGACTGAGAAACAAACTGAGGGTCTTGTAGGGAAGGGTGTGGTGAGATGGGAGAGCCTGGTGTGGGTACTGAGGGCACATATTGCATGGAGCTCTGGGTGTTGGCACTAAACAATGAATCTTGGAACACTGAAAAAATAAAATAAAATAAAACAAAAATAAAATAGTTATGCCTGGGTGACTCAGTTAGTTAAATGTCTGCCTTGATTTCAAGTCATGAGCCCAAGTCCTGGGATTAAGTCCTCCATTGAACATCTTGCTCAACAGGTAGCCTACTTCTCCCTTTGCCTGCTGCTCCCCCTGCTTGTTCGCTATCTCTCTGAAAATAAATAAATAACATCTTTTAAAAAATAAATAAAAGTACTGAAATTGAATTGGTAACCAAAAATTATGAAAAAATAAATCTCCCAGACGAGATGGATTCACTAGTGAATTATACCAGACATTTAAAGAAGAAACAGTACCTATTTTTATGAAAATATTCCAAAAAATGTAATAAGAATGAAACTTACAAACACATTTTAGAAAAGGAGAGAAACAAAACAAGAGAGACTTTGGACACAGAAACGAACTGATGGACCTGGAGGTAAGGGGGTGGGGGGATGGGAGAGCCTGGTGGTGGGTACTGAGGGCACCTATTGCATGGAGAACTGGGTGTGGGGAATGGGCAATGAATCTTGGAACACTCAAAAAAAATAAGTAACAATAAAAAAATGAAAAAAAAAGAAAGCACTATACTGATACTAAAACCAAAGATAGCCCCCCCTACCACAGCAAACAAATAAACTAACAAAAAACCTACAAGCCAATAACCATGAACATAGATACAAAGGGATACATGTGTTTAGTGTAGCATTATTTATAATTTCCAAGATATGAAAGTATCCTATGTACACCAACATATAAATGACTAAAGAAGATGTGATGGATAAATGGATTAAGAAGAAATGAACAAAGAAGATATATATATATCTTATTGATTATATATATATAATCAATAAAAAGAATGAAATATTGCCATTTGTAATAACATAATGGAGCTACAGAACATTATGCTAAGCAAAATAAATCAGATAAAGACAAATACCATATGATTTCACTTATATGTAGAATTTTAGAGGCAAAGCAATCACAGGGGAAAAAAGACAAAGAGGCAAACCAAGAAACAGACTCTTAAATATAGAGGAAAATTCTGATGATTACCAGAGGGAAGTGATGGTTAGGTTAAATAGGTTATAGGGATTAAGGAGTGCACTTATGATGAGAACCAAGTGTTTTATGGAAATATATTACACTGTATATTAACTAGAACTAAAAAAAAAAGAAATAGAGCACTAGGTGTTTTATGTAAGCAATGAATTACTAAATTTTACACCTGAAATTAATATTGCACTGTAAGTTAACTAACTGGAATTTAAATAAAACTAAAAACTACAAAAAGTAAACTACAAATTGTCTAAAATTAAAAAGAAAGAAATAGAAAATTTGAACAGAATGTTAACCAATAAGGGCATTGAATTGGTAATCAAAACTTTCTAATAAGCAAATTCCAGATCAAAAGACTTTCCTGGTGAATTCTGCCAAACTCAAAGAAGAATACCAATCCTTCTCAAAGTCCTTGATATATAAAAGATGAGGGAACAGTCCCAAATTCATTTTAGGACGACATTACTATCTTGATAACACCACCAAGCAAGGACACTACAAAAAAAGAAAATTACAGGGGTTCCTGTATAGCTCAGTCAGTTAAGTATCTGATTCTTTTTTTTTTTTAAGATTTTATTTATTTGACAGCGAGAAACACATCCAGAGAGGGAACACAAGCAGGGGGAGTGAGAGAGGGAGAAGCAGGCTTCCTGCCGAGCAGGGAGCCCAATGTGAGACTTGATCCTGGGTCTCCGGGATCATGTCCTGAGCCGAAGGCAGTCGCTAAACCACCTAAGCCACCCAGGCGCCCTTAAATATCTGATTCTTGATTTCAGCTCAGGTCATGATCTCAGGGTGGTGAGATGAGACCCTGTGTTGGGCTCCACATTCAGTGAGGAATCTGCTAGAGATTCTCTTTCTCTCTCCCTCTCTACCCATTCCCTATTTGTTGTCTCTCTTTCTCTCCTCTCTCAAATAAATAAATAGATCTTTAAATAAATAAATGAAAAGAAAATTTTAGGCCAATATCCCTGACATTAATATAAACACAGGTTCAAAATTATCAAACAAGATATTAGCAAACCTACTGCAACAATAAAGGGATGTTGCCTTAAAGGAATCATACACCATTATTGGTGGGGTTTATTTCAGAAATAAGAGATGGTTGAACTGAAAATCAATCAATGTGGTAAAATCACATTAACAGGATGAAGAATAGAAATCAGATGATTATCTCAATATTTGCAGAGAAAGCATTTGACAAAATTCAACATCCGTTTATGATAAAACCTCAATGAGTATAGAGGCAATATGTCTCAACATAATAAAGGCCACCTGTGTCAAGACCACAGCTAGCATTATATATAGAGGTTAGAAGATGAGAACTTTACTCTAAAATCAGGAAAAGGACAAGTATGCTCTCTCACATGATATTTATTTAGCAAAAGAAGCCCAGGCCAGAAGAACTAGCTAAAAAGAAATAAAAATTGTCCAGATTTGTAAGGAAGAAGAAAAGCAGTCATTATTAGCATACAGAATGATTATATATATAAAAAACCCTAAAGACTGCGTTAAACATTGGATATAACTAATAAATGAATTCATAAAGTTGCAGAATACAAAATAAATACCAAATGTTGCACTTCTATATACTAGTAAGCTCATGGAAGGAGAAATTAAGAAAAAATCCATTTGTAATTGCATCAAAAAGAAAAAAACAAGGAACACATTTAAATAAGTAGTTGACACACAGGTACACTGAAAAGTATAAGACATTTATGAAATAAATAGAAGAAGACATAGATAAATAGAAACATATACCATGTTCATGGATTGGAAGAATTAATATCATTAAAATCCCCACAGTACCTAAGGGAATCTATACATTCAAAGAAATCCTTATTAAAATTGCAATGACAAATTCTATATAAATAGAACTAAAAATCCTAAAATTTGTATGGACTATAGAAGATCCTGAATAGTCATAGCAAGCCTGAGAAAGAAGAGAAAGAAGAGTAAAACTGCCCTGCTGAGCAGAAAGCCCAACATGGGCCTGGATCCCAGGACCCTGAGATCATTACGTGAGCCAAAGACAGAGGCCTTAACCCACTGAGCCATCCAGGCTCCCCAAAATGATATAGTATTTGTATAAAAACAGACACCCTCCAATGTCCCAGCAACTCTCAATTTGTTTCCTGAGACTAAGAGTCTCTTATGATTTGTCTCCCTTTCTGGTTTCATTTTGTTTCATTTTTTTCTCTCTTCCCTGATGATCCCCTGCCTTGTTTCTCAAATTTCACATGGCAGTGAGATCACATGATAATTGTCTTTGATTGTCTTATTTCATTTAGCATAATACTTTCTAGTTCCATTCATGTCATTGCAAATGGCAAGATTTCATTTTTGATGGCTGCATAATATTCTCTCTCTCTCTCTGTGTGTGTGTGTGTGTGTGTGTGTGTGTGTGTACCATATACGTTTGTGTCTTTGGGGTAAATACCCAGTTGTGGAATTGCTGGATCATAGGGTAGCTCTATTTTCAACTTTTTGAGGACCCACCATACAATTTTCCAGAGTGGCTGAACCAGCTTACATTCCCACCAACAATGTAGGAACATTTCCCTTTCTCCAAATCCTCATCACATGTTTCTTGACTTGTTAATTTTTGCCATTCTGACTAGTGTGAGGTGCTATCTTGTTGTGGTTTTCATTTGGATTTCCCTGATACCAAGTGATGTTGAGGACTTTTTCATGTGTCTGTTGGCCATTTGGGTGTCTTCTTTGCAGAAATGTCTGTTCATGTCTTCTTCCCATTTCTTGATTGGATTATTTGTTCTTTGTGTATTGAATTGGGGAGGGTATGTGTTGTGGTGAGCATAGGGTGTCTTATAAGACTGATGAATCATGGAGCTGAACCCCTGAAACAAATAATGCATAATATGTTAATAATTTAAAAAAGTAAAAAAAGAAAAATTAAAAAGAAAAACAAGACACACCATTCAATGGAACACAGTAGAGAGCCCAGAAACAAATCTATGAATATTATAGTAAATTAATTTCTGACAAATGATCCATGAGTATATAATAGGGAAAGGGCAGTCACAACTTATAGTGTTAGAAAATCTGGATAGTCTATACAAAAATAAATAAATAAATACATAAATAAATAACCCTTGTCTTGTACCATACACAAAAATTAGCTCAAAATGGGTTATTAAAGATTTGAATGTAAGACCTGAAGTTATACCATTACCAGAAGAAAAATTAGGCATGTAATCTCCTTGTCATCAGTCATGGTGATAATTTTTTTTATTTGACACCAAGAGCAGAGGTAACAAAGCAAAAATAAGTAATTGGGACTATAACAAACTCATAAACTTTTTTAACAGATTTTTAAAAAGGATTTTATTTATTTATTTGACAGAGAGAGATCATAAGTAGGCATAGAGGCAGGCAGAGAGAGCAGAGGAAACAAGCTCGCTGCTGAGCAGAGAGCCTGATGCAGGCCTCGATCCCAGGACCCTGAGATCATCACCTGAGCTGAAGGCTGAGGCTTTAACCCATTGAGCCACCCAGGCTCCCAAAACTCATAAACTTCTTCACAAAAAAGGAAAATATCAGCAAAATTAGGAGGCAACTTACTAAATGGGAGATGTTTGCAAATTATATTTTTGGTAAGGATTTAATATCCAAAAGAGATGAAGAAGTTATACAGTTTAACAATAACAACAATAAAACCCAAACGTCTGATTTAAAAATGGGCAGAGGATCTAAATAGACATTTTTCCAAAGAAGACCTATGGATGGCCCACAGGTAGCATGAAAAGGTACGCAATATTATTAATAACCCAGGAAATAAAAATCAATACCTCCCTGAGATATTACCTTGTGCCTGTGAGTATGGCTCTAATAAAAAGGCAAGAAATAACAAGTGTTAATCATGATATGGATAAAAAGGGACCCTTCTACATTGTTGGTAAAAATGTAAACTTGGGCAGCCACCATGGAAAATATTAGAGATATTTTATTTTTTTATTATTTGATTTTATGTTATTATATGTCATTTTATTTTATTATTTACATTTTATTATTTCAGTGTTCCAACATTTATTGTTTACCCACCACACCCAGTGCTCCATGCAATATGTACCCTTCTAATACCCACCACCAGGCTCACCCCCCCACCTCTCCCTTCCAAACCCTCAGTTTGTTTCTCTCATGCTTTGTCTACCCCCCCGATTTACCCCAATTCAATTTTTCTTTCCTTCTCATAATGTCCTCCATGTTAATCCTTATGCTAAACAAGTAAGTGAAATCATGTGATAATTGACTTTCTCTGCTTGACTTATTTCACTCAGCATAATCTTCTCTAGTCCTGTAGATGTTGATACAGAAGCTGGGTATCCATCCTTTCTGATGGAGGTGTAATATTCCATTGTATATATGGACCATATATTCTTTATCCATTCATCTGTTGAAAGGCATCTTGGCTCTTTCCACAGTTTGGTGATTGTGGTCATTGCTGCTATGAACATTGGGATACATATGGCCCTTCTTTTCACTATATATGTATATTTGGGGTAAATACCCAGTAGTGCAATTGCAGGGTTATATGGTAGCTCTAGTTTTAATATTTTTTAAATATTTTATTTATTTGACAGAGAGAAACACAACTAGAGAGAGAACACAAACAGCGGGAGTGAGAGATGGAGAAGCAGGCTTCCCACCAAGCAGGAAGCATCATTTTGATAGATTCCTGCCTCACATTGAGGTCTTTCATGCATTTTGAGTTTATCTTTGTGTGTGGTGGAAGAGAATGGTCGAGTTTAATTCTTAAATACATAGCTAAAGTACATAACTTATGGATTTTGGTGCTATAGTAAATGGAATCAACTAACTAATTTCCCTTTGTATAATTTCTTTATTAGTGTATAAGAAAGCAAATGATTTCTCTGCATTGATTTTGTATCTTGCCATATTACTGAATTGTATGAATTCTAGTAGCTTGGGGGTGGAGTCCTTTGGGTTTTCCATATAAAGTATCATGTCACCTGTGAAGAGAGAGAGTTTGACTTCATGTTTGCCAATTTGAATACTTGTTATTTCTTTGTGTTGTCTGACTGCTGTTGCTAGGACTTTTAGTACTATGTTGAAACATAGTGGCAAGAGTGGGTATCCTTGTCTTGTTCCTGATCTCAATGAGAAGGCTGTCAACTTTCCCCATTGAGAATGATATTTGCTGTGGGTTTTTCTTAGATTTTATGAAGTTGAGGAATGTTCCCTCTATCTTTATACTTTGAAGAGTTTTAATCAGGAACGGATACTGTAGTTTGTCAAATGCTTTTTATGCATAAATTGAAAGGACCATATGGTTCTTCTCTCTACTCTTATTGATTTGTTCTATAACACTGATTGATTTATGAATCTTAAACCACCCTTGCATCCCAGGGTAAATCTCATCCGGTCATGATGGATAATCTTATTAATGTACTCTTGGATCCTAATTCTAGGATCTTGTTGTGAATCTTGGCATCCATATTCATCAGGGATATTATTCTGAAATTCTCCTTTTTGATGGGGTCTTTGTTTGGTTTGTGGATCAGGGTAATGCTGGGTTCATAGAAGGAGTTGGGAAATTTTCCTTCTGTTTGTATTTTTTGAAAAACCTTCAGGGCAATAGGTATTATTTCTTCTGTGAATGTTTGGTAGCATCCCCTAGGAAATCCATCAGGTCTTGGGCTCTTGTTTTTTTGGAAGTTTTTGATGACTGCTTCAATCTCATTACTAGATATTGGCCTATTCATGTTGTCAATTTTTTCCTGTTTCAGTCTTGAAGTTTATAGGTTTCCAGGAATGCATCCATTTCTTCTAGGTTGTTTAATTTATTAGCATATAAATGTTGATAAAATTTCTGAGGATTTTTTATTAAAGAGGCAACCCACAGAATGGGAGAAGATATTTACAAATGACACTACAGACAAAGGGGTGGTATCCAAGATCTATAAAGAACTACTCAAACTCAACACCCAAAAAGAAGATGAACACCTCAAAAAATGGGCAAGAGACATGAAGAGGCACTTCTTCATAGAAGATATACAAATGGTTAACAGACACATGAAAAAATGTTCAGCATCACTAGCTATCAGGGAAATTCAAATCAGAACCACACTGAGATACCACTTTACACCAGTCAAAATGGCCAAAATTAACAAGACAGGAAACAACAAGTGTTGGAGAGGCTGCGGAGAAAGGACACCTCTCTTACACTGTTGGTGGGAATGCAAGCTTGTGCAGCCGCTTTGGAAAACAGTGTGGAGATTCCTTAAAAATTAAAAATAGAGCTACCCTATGACCCTGCAATTGCACTACTGGGTATTTGCCCCAAAGATACAGATGTAGTGAAAAGAAGGGCCATATGTACCCCAATGTTCATTGCAACAATGGCCACAATTGCCAAACTGTGGAAAGAGCCAAGGTGCCCATCAACAGATAAATGGATAAAGAAGAAGTGGTACATGTATACAATGGAATACTACACCTCCATCAGAAAGGATGAATATCCAACTTTTGTAGCAATGTGGACTGGATTGGAGGAGATTATGCTGAGTGAAAGAAGCTAAGTAGAGAAAGTCAAGTATCACATTGTTTCACCTACTTGTGGTGCATGAGGGGTAACCTGGAGGACAGTGGGAGAAGGAAAGTAAATGGGAAGTAGGGTAATCCAGGGAGAGAAACGAAACAACAGAGACTTTGGACACAGAAACAAACTGAGGGACTTGGAGGGAGGGGGTGAGGGAATGGGAGACCCTGGTGGTGGGTACTGAGGGCACCTATTGCATAGAGCACTGGGTGTGGGGAATGGGGAATTCCCATTGGAACACTGGGGAAAAAATTTAAGTAACAATAAAAATTAAAAAAAAGTTGCTGAGGTTGATCTCTAGATAGATGTTCCTACCACAATCAAGCAAATTAAACAACCACCACTACAACAAAAAAATAATATGTTTCCAAGAGTTTAATAATTTTGAATAAGTTAATACACATTACATCATTAAAACAGTGACTGGCATATAATATAAAGTAAAGAAACAAATAAAATATTCCACAAAAAAGCAGTGTATCTGTGAAAAACAATGAAACCTTCTCCACCTAATCCATGCTGGTTTATTCTTATATTTGGTATATCTTTGTTATTTTTTAAGAGTTTATTTGTTTAACAGAGAGAGAGCAAAAGCAGGTGGACCAGCAGATGGAGAAGGAGAAGTAGGTTTACTACTGAGCAGAAAGCTTTACAGGGGGCTTGATTCCAGGACCCTGGGATCATGTCCTGAACCAAAGGCAGATGCTTAAAAGACTCATCCATCCAGGTTATTACTCACTTACTCTCACACTCAAATTTCAATCACAGTCATTTATGTCCTTTGATGTAGGAACACTGAGGACTTGCTTTCATGGGTTAAAATTGTTTCTCTGGCCAAATGTTGGTTGACTCATTAGCAAAACACATGAACATATATTGAAATTCATACATTTTAGCTACTTCAATGCACAGCTAGTGGCACTGTAAGTGTATGTGAGTGACAGAAACTTCCATTTTTACATTCTAGTTACAAAAAATTGAAGCAGCAAATATTTCTCTATGTCTAGTACTCCTGAGTATTGTGTACTATATACAACATAATAAATATAAGTTGACTAAGATTTTCCAGCTGAGGAGTTTACAAAAATTCTTAGTAGAATAAGCTATGGAAAATTGTATTTTGAACACTTTATTCAAAAAATAATTTTCAATTATAAAACATTTTTATCTCATTTTTTCTTGAGATAGAGTAAAACGTTCATCTTTGAGAAATATGGATCTATAAAACATTTTGTTTTGTTTTGCTTCATTTTGTTTCCCATGCCTATAGTGTTATAAATGGAAACATCAAATGTGTGTGTTGTTATAGTCCAACAAATTGAAGGGTGATATATACACTACTCAAATATTTTGGAAGTTAAAGAGTGTCCATATCTTATGTATTTCATTGACTACAACAATATTGTAAACTAATTTTCCAACATTGTTTCCTCAAATACTGCAAGATCTTTATTTTCTAGTCATGAAAGGATCAAATATGTCAAGAAAAAATGGGAATGAACCCTTTTGGAACCACCTGATAATTCACAAGTTTTCACAGCTAATTGGAAACTTTTAAACATGCAACCAAGTTTGTGGTTTTTATGGAACATACTCAGCAAAGTCCAGCTTACACCTCAAAAGCCCATAATTCCACTTGGAATGGTCCATTCCACTTAGATCAACAATATTGAACTCATCTTCCTAGTTTCCTGGTCTCCAAACAATCGTTGCTCTTCTACAATTGATTCCCACTGATTTAACTTTGCTACAATCCCCATCTGGTAATTTAATTATTTGTAAATATCTTGGTCACAAGAGGGCAAGAAATAAGGCTATAAAATGAACTAGGAAGGCGGTGTTATTGGGACATTTCTCTCTTTTTTTGGTCAACCGCCTGAACTTTTCTCATAGGGCTCCTTTTCTGTGACATCATGTTTTTGTTCCTTGAGCAAGAGTTCTGGTCCCAGCCTCCTGTACTCATATGAAGGTAACATCTAGTCACCATTCAACACTAAGATTGAGGGTCTCCTTTTAGCTTCTTTGTTTTGCTGAACTCACATACCATAGGTACAACTGGTATGTCCTTATGTGCTGTGCCTTTTCTATATGAGCCTCAAAATAATTTATGTATTTTATTACAATCATTTGCACAAAATACACCTATAGATCAAATTCCTTAGAGATAGTAGACATTTGTTATTTATATATTAAATTCAGTTAGCTATTAGTTATTATTTTTTATTATAGCATAAGATGTGTTTTTTGAATCAATGAAGGATTGGATGTTTGATGGTATTCCTCTGCTTGTTTGTGTAAGTGACATATTTCAATTCTCAGCTCTGATACTCATCATATGCTGGAAATCTTCCCTAAGCCCTCCTTCTTGGGGTTAATATTTTTCCCACAGTACCTTCTACCACAAAATACTAATGACTTTGATTTCAGAGAGGTAGCAGCTACTGGTTGTCTTCAATTTTGAAACCTAAAGAACAAAATAACCCTAATTAAACACAGGAAAAAAAGTAGATTGTTGCAGTAATGATCAGCCATGTTAATGTGCATTTCCAAGAATTGTCACTTATGATGACACCTTGCAGCAAGGACAAATTTTTAAAATAGTCAAAAGTTTGATACTTTATATTTTATTCCTAAGTAATTTTATATTTATGGAAAACTGGTATGAATAGTACAATTATTATGAGTATTATAGTAGTACATTGAAAAATTAATATACTTTTTCTTAGATTCGTGTATTAGTATTATACCCCATTTGATTTATCACCTCTTTCTCCATCTGTCTCATTGGGTGCACACCTTATGATTCTTGTTTCTAAATATCGTTATGTATTTCCAACAAATATGAGTATTTTTCCCACAGAATCACAATGTAGTCATAAACTTCAAAAAAATGTAACAAGGATACAATTGTACAAATATTTTGAATGCAGACATGTAAAAATGAAGAGTTTTCAAATATAAGGAAAGAATTCCTCCAAAAGGGATGAGTAGGTGATGACCTATGGTATGAGAAAATGAATAATAACATTGGCATAGGACCATAAAGTTTTAATTTGTAGTGTGAAGGAAAAGAAACAGTACAAATATTACCTACTTTATACCTTCCTGTAAGAGAGATTCCACATTCAACATTTTTTTTAGAGCCCTGGTGACATCCTTATTCCTAAGACTATAGATTAAAGGATTTAGAACAGGAGTGAGTATAGTGTAAAAGACAGATATGATCATGTCCTTCTCAGGGGTGTGGTAGGATGTGGGGAGCATGTAGGTATAGACAGCAGCACCATAGAAGAGGATGACCACCATCATGTGGGAAGAACAAGTGGCAAAGGCCTTCTTCTGTCCCTCTGCTGAGTTCATCCTGTGGATGGTGAAGAGGATGAAAGAATAGGAACTTGAAATGACTGTCATGGGGATGAGGAGCATAAGAACACAACACAGGTACATGAGGGTCTCATAGAGGGAAGTGTCTGAGCAGGAAAGCTTCATTACAGCAGGGACCTCACAGAAGAAATGATGAATCTTGCGGGATCTAGAGAAAGGGAAGGTCATAGTGATGGGTGTGAGCATAAATCCATCCACAGATCCCAGAAACCAGGAAGAAGATACCAAAAGGAGACACACCTTATGGTTCATGAGGATAGGATAACGGAGTGGATGGCAGATGGCCACGTAGCGGTCATAGGCCATGGCAGCTAGAAGGAAAAATTCTGAACCTACTAGTGTCAAATAAAGAAACATCTGCATCCCACATTCAGGGGCTGAGATCTTATTCACTCCCATGATCCAGTCCATGAGCATCTTGGGCACAGTGATAGAAATGTATATCACATCCATGAGAGACAACTGGGTGATAAAAAAGTACATGGGGTTATGAAGGTGAGTATCATAGTGTATCAGAAAGATCAGCATGGTGTTTCCAGACAAGGCCATTAAGAAAACCACAAAAACGACCACACAAAGAAGAGCTGGGTGCTTGGATTGACTGAAGAGTCCCACTAGGTCAAAATCTGACTGTCCAGTATGGTTGGCCATGCAAGTGGTATACTCCATTGGATTTTACCTGAATCACCAAAGAGAATTGTGGAGTTAATAGATCACTCATGGCATATGGAAACCTACATAAAATTTTAGTGAATGTATGTGTGGTGTGTGTGTGTGTGTGTGTGTGTGTATGTATGTGCATATTTACACCCAGGAACCAAGTGTGCTAATAAAGGGAAATTCCAAGGACCTGTAAATTGTAGGACTATAAATTACCTGTAATTGAACAAATTTAATAGAAATCTAGAAATTCACACAATCAAAAATATTGGTACTGTAGGGGCACCTGTGTTGCTCAGTTATCCCCAACTCTTCACCAAGTCTTGATCTCAGAGTCTGAATGTGAGCCCTGCTACCAGGCTCAACCCTCAGCAGGGACTCTGCTTGAGATTCTCCCTCTCCTTCTGCCCTTCCCCCATGCTAACTTTCTCTCTTTGTAACAAAATAAATAAATCTTTTAAAAAATATTTGTACCTTAATAATTCCACTACTGGTTATGAATTTCCCCAAAGAAAGCAAAGAAACTAATATATGGACATATATGTTTATTCTAATTTTTTATCAAATCTTCATAGGACTTTTTTAAACAAAACTTTAATTTGAATTCCAGTTAGTAATATTGATTTCAGGTGCAACATACAGTGTAATATTGGTTTAAGGTGCATAGTGATTCAACACTTCCATAGAACACCTGGTACATACCAAAACATCTGTACTCCTTAATCCCCATTACCTATTTAATCCATCCCCCTCCCACTTCCCTTTGGTAACCATCAGTTTGTTCTCTATAGTTGCATTTCTCTTTTCCCCCCTTTATTGTGTGTTTTGTTTATTAAATTCCACATATAAGTGGGATCATATGGCATTTGTCTTTCTCTGATTAGCTTATTTTGCTTAACATTATATTCTACAGCTCCATCCATGACAAAGAAAATGGTAAGATTTTATTCATTAGCATATTTATATATGCACTCCTATTCTTACCACATTATTCACAATAATCAAGATATGGAAACAATCTAACTGTCCATTGATAGATTAATGTTTAAGGAAAGAGTGGTGCATGTGTGTGTTTGTTTGTATATTCCATACAGACAATGGAATATTATGCAGCCACAAAATCCATAACATTGTTCTCTTTGTGACAACATGGATAGGCCAAGATGGTATTATATTAAGTGAAGTAAGGCAGACTGAGAATGACAAATACAACATGACCTCACTTCCATATGTAGAATGTAAAAACAGAAATGAATGAATAAACAAAAAAGCAGAACCAGACATGTAAATACAGAGAAGAAACTGATGGCTGCCAGAGAAGAAAGTGACAAAATTGTTGAAGAAGAATACTGTCTTCCAGTTATGGGATAAATAAGTCACAGGAATAAAAGGATCAGTGTAAAGAATATTGTCCATTAAATTGATTTTTTTATTTTTTTATCTTTTCCCTCATTTTTATTTTTTTAAATTTGAGTATAGTTTACAATGTTCCAATAACAAGTTTATACACTATGTTATGTTCATCACAAATACAGCTACCGTCTGTCCCATTGCATTGCTATTAAAATATCATTGACTAAATTCCTTATGTTTTTCTTTTTATTCCTGTGACTTACCATTCTACAACTGGAGGCCTGTGACTCCTTCCCTCCTTCATGCATTTTGACCCATTTTCCATCACCCTGATAATGTTTCATGACAGATGGTAGCTGTGAGCATATAATAACCTTGTGAATCACCATGTTGTAAACCTAAAACTAATGGAACACTGTGTGTCAAATATGTCCAAATAAAAACATTTTATATAAAAAGAATATTTGTAGGGGGAGGGAGGCAAGATGGAAGAAGAGTAGAGGACCTTGTTTCATCTGGTCCTTTGAATTTAGCTGGATAATTGTCCAACCATTCTGAACACCTATGATTTCAATAAGAGATGTTTAAGAAAAAAAATTGCTGGACTTCTACTAATAGTAAAAAGACCACTTTGGGCACCTGGGTGGCTCAGTGAGTTAAAGTTTCTGCCTTCGGCTCAGGTCATGATCTTGGGGTCATGGGATCGAGGCCCATGTTGGGCTCTCTGCTCAGCAGGGAGCCTGCTTTCTCCTCTCTCTCTGCCTACCTCTCTGCTTACCTGTAATCTCTCTCTCTCTGTCAAATAAATAAATAACATTTTTTAAAAAAAGAGAATGGTTTTAACAACAACAACAACAGCAACAAAAGACCACTTTTTTGTAAGGAGGTATGGAGAAGTGAATTTTAAGGGATTGTCAGTTGATAAATGGTGAGGAGAGGGAGCTTCTATAAGCCAGCTACTAGAAAGTGATATAGCCCAAGAGTGCAAAATCAGAACTTTTAGAAGTCTGCTCCAGTAAGAGACATCCCTGCCTGAAAGATTCTCAGGTGACAAAGCAGTGAAAAATCCTAGGTGGGAGGCTGTGGTTTCAGGAAACACAGGTCACAGAAAGAATGGGAGTTCCTGAGTCAGCAGAATTCCCAAGCATTGGGTCAAGGAAACAGACTATGGTCAGTGAGCTCGGGGTGGGGGTGGGGGCAGTCCTCAGCTCTGTTTGCCATAAACTACAAACTGAGATACAATTGGGAGACTGCTGTCCATGTGGAAGCAGAACAAAGGACAGAAACATGGTGACCCACCACCTTTCTCCAGGAGGATTGGTGCAGGAATGCCCACAGAAGTCTGAAGCACACACAAAAATGAGGACTTTTTATCCCTGAGGATTCACTGGAAAGAAAGGGCTTCCATCTTTCAACTCCAGGGATGGAGATCAGCCTGAGCATGGGCATTTTTATCTTCAACCTCTAAAGAGGTGCAGAAAGCCTTAGGGAACAAAAGCCTCAAGCAACAACTAATGGACAGGGGAGGAGACTTTGAGATATCACTGATCCCATAAAATGAAATATTGGAATTATTGGAGTCTCAGAGAAAGAAGAAAGAGAGAAAGACAGAAGGCATACTTGAGCAAGTCATAGTTGAGAACTTTCTTAATATGGGGACAGAAACAGGCATTCATGTCCAAGTGGTAGAGAGAACACCCCCTAAAATAAACAAAAATAAATCAATACTCCAAAATATAATAGTTAAGCTCACAAATTTCAGAGATAAGGAGAAAATCAATATTCAATATATGGTATTGGGAAAATTGGACAGTCACATGGAGAAGAATGAAACTGGACCATTTTCTTACATCATACACAAAGATAGACTCAAAATGGATGAAAGACCTAATGTGAGACAGGATTCCATCAAAGTCCTAGGGGAGAAAACAGGCAGCAACCACTTTGACCTCAGTTGCAGCAACTTCTTCCTAGATACATCTCCAAAGGCAAGGGAAACAAAAAGGAAGAATGAACTTCATTTTGGGGGACTTCATCAAGATAAAAACTTCTGCACCACAAAGAAAATAGTCGACAAAACTAAAAGGCAACCAACAGAATAGGGGAAGATATTTGCTAATGACATATTAGATAAAAGGCTAATTTCCAAAATCTATAAAGAACTTCTCAAACTCAACACCCAAAAAACATAATCCAGTCAAGAAATGGGCAGAAGACATGAAAAACATTTATCCAAAGAAGACAAATAAATGGCCAAGAAACACATGAAAAAATGCTTCACATCACAATCCATCACAATCCAACCACAATAGATATCACATCACACCAGTCAGAATGGCTAAAATTAATAACTCAGGAAACAGATGTTGGGGAGGAAGCAGAGAAAGAGGGATCCTCTTAACCTGTTGGTGGGAGTGCAGATTGGTGCAGCCACTCTGGAGAACAGTGTAGAAGTTCTTTTAAAAAGTTAAAAATAGAGCAACCCTAAGACCCAGCAATTGCACTATGAGATATTTACCCCAAATGTACAAATATAGTAATCCAAAGGAGCACCTGAACCCCAATGTTCATAGCAGCGATGCCCATAATAGCTCAACAATAGAAAGAGCTGAGATGAACATCAACAAATGAATGGATAAAGTAGATGTGGTTCATGTATACAATGAAATATTAGTCATTCATCAGAAAAGATGAATACTTACCATTTATATCAACATGAATGGAACTGGAGGATATTATGCTGAACAAAATAAGTCAATCAGAAAAGACAATTATCATATGGTTTCACTCATATGAGCAATATAAGAAACAGCACAGAAGATCATGGGGAGTGAGAAAAAAGTGAATGGGAACTCATCAGAGAGAGAGAGAAACCATGAGAGACTCTTAACTATAGGAAACAAACTGAGGGTTGCTGGAGGGGAGGAGAGATGGGGGATGGGGTAATTGGGTGATACACATTATTGAGGGCATGTGAGCTGATGAGAACTGGGTGTTATATGCAACTTATAAGTTATTAAGCATTTGAAACTAATAATGTACTACATGTTGGCTAACTGAATTTAAATTAAAAAAAAGGATATTGGTAACTTTTTACAAGATTTCCACAGTTCAAGGTTTTGAGAATTCCTGATTATAGTGTTGTTTATCAGTAAGTATAGACTATTACACAATCACTGCCCTTTGAAAACACAAAAAGGAAATCATTAATAAAAAGAATAAAACCCCTTATTTCTAGAGGTTTTTTTTGTTACATAAGTCAAAATGGAATGGAAATCAACCTCCCTGTTTTAAGGATCCAACTGGACCTTAAAAACTGTTAGAGATATATTACATATATGAAAGGTTTAGAAAGCAACAAACATAATCTAGGGAATAATCATACCAAAAGTTCAAATCCTCTTTGTGATGCAATGCTCTGTGTTTCTGTAGAGTAAGCTACACATCCACAGGAAGAGATGAGTTATTTACCAATACCCAGCCCCTTAGATATCCTAGGGACATCAATTTAGGAGTCCATACCTTGAGACTGGACTATAACTGTGCATCCAGATTATCCTCTACCAATCACTCTTTTGTGCACTTTGCATAAAAAGTGACTAGTAAAGTTAGATTTCAAGTATGTTCGGGATTAATTATGTAAAATAATTAAAGTGCTTGAGCATTATCAGTTACAGATAAGTAAGTACATGTATTGCTAAACAGTTAAGATCTACAATAATTATTGTACAGATTCTGCATAAGAGATGATTGTTACCATTTATGTTTTATGATATAAGATGAATTACTCCTGTTTGCCAGTTTTAGTATCTTTTCATACACCTAAGGATTTGGATTTGATAATTTCTGTAGTCCTAGTATATATTTATATATACTCTACTTAAAAAGATCTTTAAGGGGAATCTTACCTTATTTTTTTCTAGTTTAGCTTATCCAACTTCATTCATATAAACCTCCTACCATTTATTCTGGATTTAAGGAGAGAAAGCTTTCATTTAGAAGATAATTGCCATTTACAGGCCAAGTCTTTAGTTTAATTTTGACAAACACCATCTACTTTATTGTCTGTAGCAACCAATTTTTCACAGGAACTGAGATGCAGAGAAAATAACTGAACAACACTGAATTGTTTCTGTCTCCAATTCAATTCCCCTTCTTGTATCTAGCTACCCAAAGCCTATATCTGTGCTAAGTGTTAAAGACAAATAAAATAAAATTGAAATTGGTTAACTGAAGGATGTCACAGTCCATCTATGCAGGAAAAAATTGTGTGTGTGTGTGTGTGTGTGTGTGTGTGTGTGCGCGTGTGTGTGTGTGTGTGTGAAGACTTAAGGTATAGTTTTAAAATAGCTCAAAATAAGAAAGCTCAGTAGAAGTAAAATACATCCGTCCTTTCTGAAAATAATCAGTAGTAACTACTTTTACATTTTCTCTTATGAATGCTAAAAATTTGCAACTTTTGTTTCTGAAATGCTAAATTTTAAAGGTCCTTACCAACAAAAAAAGAAATATTAGCTTTTCTGTCTAGGAAGAGTTTAGAAATGGTTATGATTCAGGGATATTTCAGTTATAATCTCTAACTTCAAAACATTCTATGCTCTTATAATGATTCCAAAGACTAATTACAATATTCAACTTATTAAGAGTCTCTAGTTCTGGGGTGCTAAAACAGTAGACAACAATGAAAATTAATTTAATACATTAATATAAATATCCAACAAATATAGTACACATTTACATTAAAAATATAATCTGTCAAATTCCACATCTACTGGTAGATGAAAGCCTACCTCTGTGCAAAATTAAGACTGCCCAATAAAAGGGAAACATACTAAATTTTTGAGTCAATATTTGTGGTTAAAATGAAGCAAATCTTTATTGCATTTAGGTAAATGAGAATGACTGTGATCAAGCCACACTGAATAGCCCACCTGGCAAACCAGACAGACAATGCAATGTTCTCTGTACCATGTAAGGTATTGACCTCACTGTTCATTCTTATTTTTCTGTATCCACTTTCTTGAGTTTAATATAAACAGAACAGTGCATTACTTAATTTGGGGACTCATTAATAATGCGGTTTGATAACATCAAATCTTATTTTAAGCTGACACCAAATTTTGTCCTATTGTTTTACCATGTTTTATCTTCCCTAATAGTTACCTTACTCATCTTGTTTTCTCCTTTTACGAATTAAATAATTCAGATTCCCAGGTGATTTGCCTAGCATCACATAATTTATTTGGGAGAGTACTTGTGTCCCAATTCAGGTGTTGGGACCCAGAGCTCATAATTCTGTCTTAGCTCTCTAGAGCACTATCTTCCCTCCACAGTCTACAATTTGGGTAAAATCCCTCACTGTCAGTTTCATCTAAGAAACAAATGTAATTGAGACATTTGTTTCACTTTTATAAGTTTCAGAAATAATTCCCACCCAAGATAAAATCAGTCTTATTTATTTTTTAAAATTTCAACCTCAAGAAAATAAATTCATCATCCAATAATATAGGAGGAATATGTATTCTTTTGTCTATACATAATGGAAATAAAAACCCATTTCCTAATATGTTGCAGTAAGTTATTGTTACATGAAAGTTTCAATCATAAAAAGGTGATTGAGTACATTTTTCTTGAGCACAGAGAAATGTATGGAATTGTCAGATATATTGTAAAACTGAAATTAATGTTTCACTGTATGTTAATTATACTTGAATTTAAAAAGCATATTTGTTTTTGTTCATAAAAATAGATGATAAGGGGGTGCCTGGGTGGCTCAATTGTTAAGCGTCTGCCTTCAGCTGGGGTCATGATCCTGGAGTGCCAGGATGGAGCCCTGCAATGGCCTCCCTGCTTGGGAGGGAAGCCTGCTTCTCCCTCTCTCACTCCCTCTGCTTTTGTTCCCTCTATAACTGTGTTTCTCTCCATCAAATAAATAAATAAAATCTTTAAAAAAATAGATGATAGAAAAAAATTGAGGAAATATGGCCAAGAATTAATAGCATATATCAAAAGGAGAACAAGTTAAAACAATAATTACCCTTTTGCTCCTGCAGTTCTTTCTATATGATAAAACTCAGCATCAGATGATTCTGGTGCTCTTATCCATCTGTGTAATGGAGTGTGTCCATGGTATAAAGATAAACAGTATAGTGACTCACCCTGGTTTTATTATGCCCATTATGGGAGTTGATGAGGTTTGCTATTGATAAATTCCTTCTGGGACTTTGAAGAACAATACAATTAAGAGCCCTAACAACAACAACAATAACAGCAGCAGCAACAACAACAACAATGATTAATAGGTTTTCTATTCTGGTTCTCTCCTCATGTCTTTTTAAAATCTTTTCTTTTCTTTCCTTTTTTTTTTTTTTTAAAGATTTTAGTTATTTGACAGAGAGAAACACAGCTAGAGAGGGAACACAAGCAGGAGGAGTGAGAAAGGGAGAATCAGGCTTCCCATGGAGCAGGAAGCCTGATTCTGGGTTCGATCCCGGGACTCCAGTATCATGAACAGAGCTGAAGGCAGTCATTTAATCAACTGAGCCACCCAGGTGCCCCTAAAATATTTTCTTATTATTAACTGGAAATCTTAACCAATATTAACAGTAATTTCAAATGTTACCATCACCAATAAAATCTTCTCTGTGAAATAGATGCCAGGTTATATGTGGCCTTAGACTTTTCCATATTACAGAATATTTTTTTCTTATATTGTGTTTATCTATCCCAATTTAATTTCAAGACGATTGCAAAAGGTATTGATATAGTTCTTTTGTCTTTCACTGATGCAACCTCTGACCCTCAAAAACTAAATTTTTTTTAGTGTCACCCTTTTTTTTTTTTTTTTTAGTGTCACCCTTTTTGGTTAATTTTTGTGTCACCCTTTTTGGTTAATTTTTTTAGGTATTTTGCTATTTTTGGAGTTATTGTAAATGGGATTGTTTTGTTTATTTATCTTTCTGTGACCCCAGTAGCAGTTTATGGAAATACAACAGATTTCTGCATATTGGTTTTGTATCATAAGACCTTATTGAGCTTATTTATCAGTTCTACTAGATACTTTAGTGGAGTCTTAAGAGTTTTCTATATATAGTCTCATATAATCTACAAATAGTGAATTTTCCCTTCTTCCTTTTATGTGGATGCCTTTCGTTTCTTTTTGTTGTCAGATTGCTGTGGCTGGGGCTTCCAGTGGTGTACTGAATAAAATTGGTGATGGTCGACTTTTTTACTTGACCCTTCCTAGGGGAAATTTTCTTATTTCTTCACTATTAAGTATTACATTAGCTCTGTGTTTTTCATATATGATTTTTATTACATTGAGGTACGTTCTCTCTAAATTACTTTGTTGAGGGTTGTTATCATGAATGGATATCGTGTTTTGTAAAATGATTTTTTTCTGTATCAATGGAACTAATCATATATCTTTTTTTTATTGTTACTAAAATTTTTTCCCAGTGTTCCAAGATTCATTACCTGTTCCCCACACCCAGTGCTCCACGCTTTAGGTGTCCCCAATACCCACCATCAGGCTCTCCCATCCCTCCACCCACTCCCTCCAAGTCCCTCAGTTTGTTTCTGTGTCCAAAGTCTCTGTTGTTTCATTTCCTCCCTATATTACCCAGGTTCCGATTTACTATCCTTCTCCCACTGTCCTCCAGGTTACCCCTCATGCACTGCAAGTAAGTGAAACCATGTGATACTTGACTTTCTCTACTTGACTTCTTTCACTCAGCATAATCTCTTCCAGTCCAGTCCATGTTGCTACAAAGGTGGATATTCATCCTTTATGATGGAGGCAGAGTATTCCATTGTATATATGTACCAGATCTTCTTTATCCATTCATCCGTTGATGGGCACCTTGGCTCTTTCCACAGTTTGGCAATTGTGGCCATTGCTGTGATGAACATTGGTGTACATATGGCCCTTCTTTTCACTACATCTGTATCATTGGGGTAAATGCCCAGTAGTGCAATTGCAGGGTCATAGGGTAGCTCTATCTTTAATTTATTAAGGAATCTCCACACTGTTTTCCATAGCGGCTGCACAACATTGCATTCCCACCAACAGTGTAAGAGAGGTCCCCTTTCTCTGCAGCCTCTCCAACACTTGTTGTTTCCTGACTTGTTTATTTTGGCCATTCTGACTGGTGGTATCTCAGTGTGGTTCTGATTTGAATTTCCCTGATAGCTAGTGACACTGAACATTTTTTCATGTGTATGTTAGCCGTTTGTATATCTTCTATGGAGAAGTGCCTCTTCATGTCTCTTGCCCATTTTTTGAGGTCTTCATCTTCTTTTTGGGTGGTGAGTTTGAGTAGTTCTTTATAGATCTTGGATACCAGCCCTTTGTTTGTAGTGTCATTTGCAAATATCTTCTCCCAGTCTGTGGGTTGCCTCTTTGTTTTGTTGACTGTTTCCTTTGCTGTAAAGAAGCTTTTGATTTTGATGAAGTCCCAGAAGTTTAATTTCGCTTTTGTCTCCTTTGCCTTTGGAGACGCGTCTTGGAAGAAGTTGCTATGGCCGATGTCAAAGAGGTTACTGCCTATGTCTCATCCAGGATTTTGATGGATTCCTGCCTCACGTGAGGTCTTTCATCCATTTCAACTTTGCCTTTGTGTGTGGTGTGAGAGAATGGTCTAGTTTCACTCTTCTATATGTAGCTGTCCAATTTTCCCAGCACCATTTATTGAAGAGACTGTCTTTTTTCCACTGGATATTTTTTCCTACTTTGTCAAAGATGATTTGCCCATAGATTTGTGGGTCCATATCTGGACTCTCTACTCTGTTCCATTGGTCTATTTCTCTGTTTTTGTGCCAGTACCATGCTGTCTTGGTAATCACAGGTTTGTAATAAAGCCTGAAGTGAGGTAATGAGATGCCCCCAGCTTTCCTTTTCTTCTTCAGCAATTCCTTGGCGATTTGGGGTCTTTTTTGGGTTCCATATATATTTTAGCATTGTTTGTTCTAACGTTTTTAAGAATGTTGGTGGAATTTTGATTGGAAGTATTGATTGCTCTGGGCAGTATACACATTTTGACAATGTTTATTCTTCTGATCCATGAGTATGGAATGCTCTTCCTTCTTTTTGTGTCTTCCTCAATTTCTTTCATGAGTGTTCTGTAGTTCCTCGAGTACAGATCCTTGACTTCTTTGGTTAGGTTTATTCCTAAGTATCTTATAGTTTTTGGTGCTATAGTAAACGGAATCGATTCTCTGATTTCACTTTCTATATTTTCATTGTTAGTGTATAAGAATGCAACTGATTTCTGCGCATTGATGTTGTATCCTGCCAAATTACCAAATTGTTGTATGAGTCTAGTAGTTTGGGGGTAGAGTCTTTTGGGTTTTCCACATAGAGTATCATGTCATCTGCAAAGAGAGAGAGTTTGACTTGCTCTTTGCCAAGCTGGATAACTTTTATTTCTTTCTGTTGCCTGATTGCTGTTGCTAAGACTTCTAACACTATGTTGAACAGTAGTGGTGAGAGTGGGCATCCTTGCCTTGTTCCTGATCTCAGAGGAAAGGCTGTCAGTTTTTCCCCAATGAGGATGATACTTGCTGTAGGTTTTTCGTAGATAGATTTTATGGGGTTGAGAAATGTATCCTCCCTCCCTATACTTTGAAGAGTTTTGATCAGGAACGGGTGTTGTATTTTGTCAAATGTCTTTTCTGCATCAATTGAGAGTACCATGTGGTTCTTCTCTCTTCTCTTATTGATTTTTTCTATCATGTTGATTGTTTTGCAAGTCTTGAATCACCCTTACATCTCTGGGATAAAACCCACCTGGTCATGGTGGATAATCTTTTGAATGTATTGTTGGATTCTTTTAGCAAGGAACTTGTTGAGAATCTTGGCATCCGTATTCATCAACGATATTGGTCTGAAGGTTTCTTTTTGATGGGGTCTTTGTCCAGTTTGGGGATGAGAGTGATGCTGGCTTCCTAGAAAGAGCCTGGAAGTTTTCCTTCCATTTCTATTTTTTGAAAGAGCTTCAGGAGAATAGGTGTTATTTCTTCTTTGAAGGCTTGGAAGAATTCCCCCGAGAATCCGTCTGGTCCTGGACTCTTGTTTTGGGGGAGGATTTTGATCACTGCTTCAATCTCATTACTAGATATAGGTCTATTCAGATTGTCAATGACTTCCTGTTTCCGTCTTGGAAGTGTATAGGTGTCTAGGAATGTATCCATCTCTTCTAGGTTGTTAAACAAGTTGGCATATAATTGTTGATAGTACTTTTTGATGATTGTTCCTATTTCCATGGTGTTAGTCGTGATCTCTCCCCTTTCATTCATGATTTTATTAATTTGGGTCTTCTCCCTTCTCTTTTGGATTAGTTTGGCCAATGGTTTATCGATCTTATTGATTCCTTCAAAGAACCAGCTTCTAGTTTCATTGATGCGTTCTACTGTACCTCTAATTTCTGATTCATTCATCTCTGCTCTAATCCTTGTTGTTTCCAGCCTTGTGTGGGGGGTTGCTTTAATTTTTTGTTGATTTTCCAGTTCTTTTAGGTGTAATGAGAGTTGGTGTATTCGGGATTTTTCAATTTTTTTGCGTGAGGATTCGATGGCTATGAATTTCCCCCTTAGGACAGCCTTTGCTGTATCCCATAGATTTTGGATGGATGTATCTTCATTCTCATTGGTTTCCATGAAGTGTTTCAGTTCTTCTTTGATTTCTTGGTTGATCCACAGATTCTTGAGCAGGATCGTCTTTAGCTTCCAAGTGTTTGATTTTCTCCTGAACTTTTTATGGTGGTGAGTTCCAGTTTCACGACATTGTGATCAGAGAATATGCAGGGAATAATTTCAATCTTCTGGTTATTGGTTGAGCCCTGATTTGTGACCTAGTATGTGGTCTACTCTGGAGAAAGTTGCATGTGCACTCAAGAAGAATGAGTATTCTGCTGTTTTAGGGTGAAATGTTCTGAATATATCTATGAGATCGATCTGGTCCAATGTGTCATTCAAGGCTCTTGATTCTTTGTTGACTTTCTGTTTCAATGATCTGTCCATTGCTGGGTGGTGTGTTAATATCTCCTACAATTATGTATTTGCATCAATATAATTCTTTATTTTGTTTAACAGTTGGCTTATGTAGTTGGCTGCTCCCATGTTGGGGGCATAAGTATTTGCATTGTTAGATCTTCTTGATGTATAGACCC
This sequence comes from Spilogale gracilis, assembly GCA_004023965.1. Lineage (NCBI taxonomy): Eukaryota > Metazoa > Chordata > Mammalia > Carnivora > Mephitidae > Spilogale > Spilogale gracilis. The sequence goes on along the minus strand of PITA01002364.1, from coordinate 86,899 downwards.
TTTAAGAATGATGTAGTGCCCTTCTGTGTATCTGACTATAGTCTTTAGATTAAAATACAATTTTTCTGATATGAGAATCGCTACCCTGGCTTTTTTTGGGGGGTTCATTGGCATGAAAGATGGTCTTCCATCCCCTCACTTTCAATCTGGAAGTGTCTTTAGATTCAAGATGAGTCTCTTGTAAACAGCATATGGATGGGTCCTGTCGTTTTATCCAGTCTGCAACCCTGTGTCTTTTTATTGGAGCATTTAGGCCGTTCACATTGAGAGTGATTATTGATAGATACATTTGTTTTGACGTCATGTTGCCTTTGGAGTTCATGTGTCTTTAGATTACCTCTGTAAATTTCTGTTTTGTGTCGCTCTTGCATTCGTTTCTCCTCTATAGAACCCCTCTTAGCACTTCTTGTAGTGCTGGTTTGGTGGTTGTATAATCTTTTAGACCTTGGCAGTCTTGGAAGCTCTTTATTTCTCCTCCAGTTTGAAGGTCAACCTTGCTGGATACATTATCCTTGGTCGCATATTTTTGTCATGTAACTTCCTGAATATGTCTTGCCACCCTTTCTGACTTGTCAGGTTTCTGTGGAAAGGTCTGATGTTATTTTGATGGTTTTCCCTCTATAGGTAAGGGATCACTTTCTCCTAGCTGCCCTTAAGACATATTCTTTGGTTTTATGATTTGAGAATTTTATTATTATGTCCCTGGAGGTTTTTCTGGCCTCATTGATCTTGGGGGTGTCCTCTCTGCTTCTAGGATATGAGCATTTGTTTCATTCCCCAGATTTGGGAAATTTTCATCCATGATTTGTTCAACAATATCTTCTAGGCTTCTCTCTCTCTCAACTCCTTTGGGGATTCCAATAATTCTGATATTGGAGCGTTTCAGGGCTTCATTTATTTCCCTTATTCTGTTTTCTTGGGTTTTTAGCTGTTTGCTCCAAGACTTCTCTTGCTCCTCCTTCTTAATCCATCTTTCTTCTAAATCACTGATGCGATCTTCAACATTCACTTACTCTGGCTGTTAGTATATTTAAATTAGATTTCATCTCATCTACAGCCTTTCTAACCTCAGCTTTCACTTCTGTTACTACGACTTCCACTTTGAGACTAATGTTCTTTTCTAAATTAGCCACTGCTTAGATGATTGCTTCCATGAATTCCATTTCTGTCATATTGTTTATACTCATTTCCAGTAATTCTGTGACCAAGGTTGCAGTCTTGGGGTTTTCTTCTCTTGGATGTTCCTCCTCCGAGTCCTTGTGGTGAGGAGTGGTTGAGGGGGTGTATAGCTAAATATATCAGCCACTATCTAGGCGGATTGGTCGCTGGAAGGTTTTGGAGCAACCAGAACTCACCACCGAAAAGGGAGGAGATAGAAAGAAGAAAACGGAAGAGAGGAAGCAAGAAAAGGGACCCCTGCCAGAGTGGGGCCCGGTGGTAGGATTTATATGGTACAATACTGTTACAGGGTAGAGAAAAGGGCTATCAAGGGTAAATGAAAAGATCAAAAAGCGAAGCCCAACCTATATGACCCCCAAGACCCGTATTTATATAATAGAAAAGCAAAACAATTACACAGAAGCACTGACTGACTAGAGTGGGAAGGTGAGGGCAGACACTCCTTGTGGGCAAGAAATGCATTTCAGATGCTCCCGAGTTTGTCTTGTTATTTTTGTTGGAGGATCCCACTTTCTAAAGATATAGGGAGATTAGAACTGGTTGTATATAGGGGTAGTATTGAATAGGGATGTGGGGTTGACTTGAAGCTTATAACTACATGTATATGTAAAAGAGAGAATAAAGGAAGGAGGAGAGAAGAAAGCGAACAACAGAGAAAACAAACAGGGAAAAAAGAGGCAACAACAACAGCAGAAAATACAGGAGTGTTTTTGAAAATATTTCAAGTTAAAAATATGTTATGGGGTGTTGTATTGAGTATCACGTTGTGATAAAAAGGGGGTTTAAAAATGAAAGAAGAAAAACCGTGAGAATGTACTTTTAAGTTTAAAATGGAAGCTTTAAAAGTAAAAATAGAAAAAAGTTTAAAGAAGCAAATAAGGTGGAAAACTGTATCAATAACGTGTAGGGCTTTTGGTACTTGTAGTCAGTATCAGAAGATTAATAAATTGCCTTTCCCCCGGATCTTGGGGTTTTACAGTTTGAGTGTTGTCCTCCTGTGCTTCTGGCTTGCTTTCTGGGGGCGGGGCCTGCCGCGCTGTTTTCAGTCCCTTCTACCTGGGCTGCGTCTCTGCCCCCTTGCTAAAGACTGGTCTCAATGGTAACCAGGTTGTCAGGTTACAATTCTCTGGTTGCGGAGCGTTGTTCGTTATGTCCTTTTTCAGCTGCTGAGGAAGTCAGGTCGGAACAAGATGTCTGTGCCCAGACCTCCTTCCTAGAGAGAGCCTCTACACAGAGAGAGGCTCTTTCCCGCCTCCGGGTTGGCAGCCTGTCACAGCCGGGCAGGTGCTGATGCTGGATTGATTTCTGCCCAAGCCCCCGCTTGTCGCTTCACTCCCACACCTCAAAACCACAACTTCTTTTGTATCACGGGACCTTATCTGTGCCATGACCTGCACACGTCTGCAAAATCGCCTTCCCTGTGGGGTCCGTGCCTGTCCAGTGGGGTGGAGAGAAGGGACAGAGAAAGGCAGCGGAGGCAAGGGGAAAAAAGAAGAAAGAAAGAAAAAAAAGAAAGAAAAAAAAATGAAAGTGGCGGAAAAATAGAATCCATGCCCGCCGCTCTCGCTGAGATCTCCCGTGCCACACCGGGCACTCCAGCTCTCCGAGAAACCCTGTTTCTCTGGCTTAAGCAGTGGGGGGATAGACTCTACACCTCAGCCCCTCTAAATTCCCTGGAGCTGCGGGGCACTTCCTCTCCTTACAGATTCCCGTCTCTCTGCTGCGGGGGCGGAAAAACTGACTTCGCCCCTCACAGGGCACTCTCTGTCCCTGCGGGTCCCGGGTCCCCACTCCCCACTCCCGTGGCAGCAAGAAAACAGTTTCCTTGCCCTGGGCTCTGCTGCATTCCTGGTTCTGCCTCGCCCCGAATCAGACTGGAATCTGCTCTTATTCCCCAGCACAATGCACTTTAGTGTGGGGTATTTGCTTTCAATGGTTCAGCTCTGCAGGCTTCCTCCCTCACACCCCTGTCTCTGGGGGTAAGCCACCGGTCGCTCTCATTTGTTTCTATCTTTACCAATTGTCTTTGTCTCCCGTGGTGATCCAGAAGTGCAAAGTATCACATTTCAGGATGATTTCATGGCTGCTCACTGTGGTCCTGTAGTGGGTTTTTTTGCTGGAATTGAGCTCACTTCAGGGAGCTCCCCAAAATGCGGTCACCTGGTCTTCCACCATATTCTTACCTCCCGATTTTCCAGTTTTTTAAGGTGTAAAGAGAATTGGTGTATTCAGGATTTTGTTTGTTGTTGTTGTTGTTGTTGTTGTTGTTGTTTTTAGTGAGGCTTGGATGGTTATGTATTTCCCCTTTAGGGCTGCTTTTGCTGTATCCCATAGGTTTTGGATCAACATATCTTCATTATTATTGGTTTCCATGAAATGTTTAAGTTCTTCTTTGACTTCTTGGTTGAGACAAACATTCTTGAGCAGGATGGTCTTTAGCCTCCAAGTGTTTGAAATTCTTCCAACTTTTTCTTGTGGTTGAGTTCCAGTTTCAAGACATAGTGGTCAGAGAATATCCAGGAAATAATCTCAGTCTTTTGGAATGACTGGAGGCCTTATTTGTGACCTAGTATTTGGTCTATTCTGGAGGAAGTTCCATGTGCACTTGAGAAGAATAAGTATTCTGTTGTTTTAGGGTGGAATTTTCTGAATATATCTATGAGATCCATTTGGTCCATTGTGTCATTCAAAGCTCTTGTTTCATTGTTGATTTTCTGTTTGGATGATCTGTCCATTGCTGAGAGTGGCGTGTTAAGATCTCCTACAATTAATGTGTTCATATCAATATGACTCTTTGTTTTGCTTAACAGTTGGCTTATGTAGTTGGCTGCTCCCATGTTGGGGGCATACATATTTACAACTGTTAGATCTTGGTGTCCAGACCCTTTAAGAATTATGTAATGTCCTTTTGTATCTCTGACTATGGTCTTCAGATTAAAATCCAATTTATCTGATAATAGAATCATTACCCCAGCTTTCTTTTGAGGTCCCTTGGCATGAAAGTGGATTTTACATCCCCTCACTTTCAGTCTGGATGTATCTTTAGATTCAAAATATGCCTCTTGTATACAGCATAAGGACATGTCCTGCCATTTTTTTTCCAGTCTGCAACCCGGTGCCATTTTATGGGAGCATGTAGGCTGTTCACACTGAGAGTGATTATTAAAAGATACATTTTTATTGACATCATGTTGCCTGGGAAGTTCTTGTTCCTAAAGATTGCCTCTGTATGTTTCTGTTCGGTGTTACTCTTGGGTTCTTACCTCTTTTCTAGAAACCCCCTTAATATTTCTTGTAATGCTGGCTTGGTGGTCACATAATCTTTTATCCTTGCTGGTCCTGGAAGCTCTTTACCTCTCCATTAATTTTGAAAGTCAATATTGCTGAGTAGAGTATCCTTGGCTGCATATTTTTTTTTTCATTTAGTGCCCTGAGTATGTCTTGCCAGCCCTTTCTGGCTTACAAAGTTTCTGTGGACATGTCTGATGTTATTCTGATGGTCCTCCCTCTAGATGTAAACCAAAAGAAAAGGGAGAGGACACAAATAAATAAAGTTATAAATTAAAGGGGAGAGATTTTGACTAACACCAAGGAAATAGGACAATCATCAGAAATTGCCGAGGGCCAGCCCTGGCAACAGTCAGTATTCAGAAGGTGGGGATGGCATCAGTGAAATGAGGAGATTGGACTCAGATAGTGGTGTGGGGATCTCCTGAAAACAGTGTCTTCAGGGTTCTTTATTTAAAGTTTGTGGTTACAGACCATTTAAAAGGAAGGGTATATGATTGTAAGAGATTATACAGATTTCTTTTAAGTTTCCAATCATAAATTTTCCATGGCATTGGCACTGTACAGGTGCCATAAACTTAGAGCAGAACATCCCTAATCTATGGAAAAACAGTTGTGGGCAGAAACAGACCTTGGTCCACGGGCAGTCACATCAATCTAGCTTTAGGCAACAGTTGGTTCTGTCTTATCTTATTTCAATGGAGTGTTTTATCCCCTGGCCAGGCAACGCAGAGAGTCATCAGGCAGGTGAACGGTGAATGGGTGGTCATTGAAACTTTAAGTAACTACATTTAAACTATTAAATATATTGGTATTGATAAAGTCTTAATCGGAGTGTAACTATGCAGGTTATTATTATTTCTCTATTGATTTTATGCTCAAAAAAAGGAGTTCCATAAGGAGATTGCAAAAGTGAAAATAAAGAAAGGAATATACTTGCATATAAATGATATGGTGTTTTTTAAGCGGGTCTTACAAACAAGAAGACAATTGAAAGGCTTAGATGAGTTATGAACAAAGTTTTAGCTACACCATAAATATAATGACCAGAAGTTTGTTTGTTTGCCATCAAAGAGAAAGATACCTTATTTTGCAAAGGTAAAAGCACTTGCTTAAGCCTTTTTTATATGACTGGGTGCAGAACTCTTTATTTATGTATCCGTTGTGTGTGTGGCAATGTTCTTGTTAGTACAGTTTTATTTCTTATATTAAGCCCTTTATTTAACCATTTAAGAGCCTTAAAAATCTCCTCCACAGAGCTGCAGGATATCTAAGATTAAGCTATTTTTAATGATGGTAAGTAGAAACAAAAGAATTTTGCTATATACCAGACATGGCTTTTAAATGTCAAGCATTCCATACAAATAATGGCAAACAAGCAGGGTTGAGAAACTACTGCCCCACACAAACTTCTCACACTATGTGGGAGGGTCAGTGTTCTGTGCCCTGCAGAGGGAAATCACCTAATTGAACATGGAGCTGGCTTGTGGCAAGAAATTACTATCACCAGTTATATGTTAAACAACCCAGAATATATGGATGCATTCCTGGAAACCTATAAACTTCCAAGACTGAAACAGGAATAAATTGACAACCTGAATAATGAGATTGAAGCAGTAATAAAAAACCTCCCAAAATACAAGAGCCCAGGACCTGATGGATTCATGTGAGAATTCTACCAAACATACAAAGAAAAAATAATATTTATTCTCCTGAAGGTCTTTCAAAAAATAGAAACAGAAGTAAAACTGCCAGACTTTCCTATGAAGCCAGTATTACTTTAATCCAAAACCAGGCAAAGACCCCATCAAAAAGGAAAACTTCAGACTAATATCTCTGATGAATATGGATGACAAGATTCTCAACAATATCCTAGCTAAGAAGATCCAACAGTAAATTAAAATGATTATCCAAATGACCAGGTAAGATTTATCCCTGGGATGCAATGGTGGTTCAACATTTGCAAATCAATCAGTGTGATAGACCAAATAAATAAGAGAAGAGAGAAGAACCATATGGTCCTCTCAGTTGATTCTCAAAAAGCATTTGACAAAATACAGCATCCATTCCTGATTAAAAATCTTCAAAATATAGATAGTGGGAACATTCCTCAACCTCATAAAATCTATCTATGAAAAACCCACAGCAAATGTAATTCTCAATGGGGAAAAGCTGACACCATTCCCATTAAGATCAGGAACAAGACAAGGATGACCATGCTTGCCACTGTTGTTCAACAAAGTGTTAGAAGTCCTAACAACAGAAATAACACAACAAAAAGAAATAAATGTATTCAAATTGGCAAAGAAGAGACAAACTCTCTCTTTGCAGATGACATGATACTTTACATGGGAAACCCAAGAATCCACCCCAAAACTACTATAATTCATACAATAATTCAGTAATGTGGCAGGATACATAATCAATGCACAGAAATCAGTGACATTCTTATACACTAACAATGAAAGTATAAAAGGGAAATTAGAGAATTGATTCCATCTAATAAAGCATTAAAAACCATAAGATGCCTAATAAACCTAACCAAAGAAGTTAAAGGTCTGTACTTAGGGAACTACAGAACACTCATGAAAGAAATTGAAGAAGAGACAAAAACATAGAAGTGCATTTCATGCTCATGGATCGGAAGAATAAACATTGTTAGAATGTCTATACTGCCCAGAGCAATTTATACTTTCAATGCCATCCTGATCAAAATTCCACCAACATTTTTCAAAGTGCTGGATCAACCAATCCTCAAATTTATACAGAAACAGAAAAGACCCCTAGTTGCTAAGGAAATGTTGAAAAAGAAAACAAAGCTGGGGACCTCACATTGCTTGATTTCAAGCTTTATTACAAAACTGTGATCACCAAGATAGCATGGTCCTGACACAAAAACATACACATAGACCAATGGAACAGAGTAGAGACCCGCAAGTCTATGGTTAAATAATCTTTGACGAAGTAGGAAAAAAATATCCAGTGGAAAAAATACAGTCTCTTCAATAAATGGTGCTGGAAAAATTGGACAGCAACATATAGAGGAATGAAACTCGACCATTGTCTTACACCACACACAGATAAACTCAAAATGGATGAAAGACCACAGCGTGAGGTAGGGATCTATCAAAATCCTAGAGGAAAGGATAGGTAGTAGCCTCTTTGACATTGGCCACAGCAACTTCTTTTAAGACATGTCTCCAAATGCCACGGAAACAAAGTGAAAATGAACTTTTTGGGACTTCATCAAGATAAAAAGCTTCTGCGCAGCAAACAGTGAACAAAACAAAGAGGCAACCCAGAGAATGGGTGATGTTAGCAAACAGACAAAGGGCTGATATCTAAGATCTATAAAGAACTCCTGAAACTCAACACCCCCCCAAAAAAAGATGATCATATCAAAAAATGTGCAGGAGGCATGAATATGCACTTCCTCCATAGAGACATACAAATGACTAACAAGCCTATGAACAAAGTTGTGTCATCCTTAGTCATCAGGGGAATTCAAATCAAAACCACATTGAGAGTATCAGGGGAAGAAGATGGCAGAAAGCCGGGTGACTACATTTCAGGGAGCTCCCTGAAGTGAGCTCAATTCCGGCAAAAAAACCACTACAGGACTGCTGTGAGCAGCCATGAAATCAGCCTGAAATGTGATATTTCACGCTTCTGGATCACCATGGGAGACAAAGCCATTGGCAAAAAGGTAGAAACAAGTGAAAGTGACTGGAGGCTTACCCCCAGAGACAGGGGATTGGGGGAGGAAGCCTGCAGAGCTGAACCATTAAAAGCAAATACCCCAGCATGATAGTGGTCTATGCTCAGGGAATAACAGCAGATTATGGTCTGATTCGGGGTGAGTAAGAACCAGGAACACAGCAGAGCCCATGGAAAGGAGACTGTTTTTTTCGTGACAGCAGCGGGGAGCAGGGACCCGTAGGGACAGAGAGTGCCCTGTGAGGTGAAAAGTCAGTTTTCCACCATGGTAGCAGAGAGATGGGAAACTGCAGGGAGAGGAAGTGCCCGCAACTCCAGGGAATATAGAGGAGCTGAGGTGCAGAGTCTATCCCCCCACTGCTTAAGCCAGAGAAACAGGGTTTCTTTATTCTCTCTTTTACATATACATGTAGTTATAAGCTTCAAGTCAACCCCACATCCCTATTCAATACTACCCCTATATACAACCAGTTCTAATCTCCCTATATCTTTAGAAAGTGGGATCCTCCAACAAAAATAACAAGACAAACTCGGGAGCATCTGAAATGCATTTCTTGCCCACAAGGAGTGTCTGCCCTCACCTTCCCACTCTAGTCAGTCAGTGCTTCTGTGTAATTGTTTTGCTTTTCTATTATATAAATACGGGTCTTGGGGGTCATATAGGTTGGGCTTCGCTTTTTGATCTTTTCATTTACCCTTGATAGCCCTTTTCTCTACCCTGTAACAGTATTGTACCATATAAATCCTACCACCGGGCCCCACTCTGGCAGGGGTCCCTTTTCTTGCTTCCTCTCTTCCGTTTTCTTCTTTCTATCTCCTCCCTTTTCGGTGGTGAGTTCTGGTTGCTCCAAAACCTTCCAGCGACCAATCCGCCTAGATAGTGGCTGATATATTTAGCTATACACCCCCTCAACCACTCCTCACCACAAGGACTCGGAGGAGGAACATCCAAGAGAAGAAAACCCCAAGACTGCAACCTTGGTCACAGAATTACTGGAAATGAGTATAAACAATATGACAGAAATGGAATTCATGGAAGCAATCATCTAAGCAGTGGCTAATTTAGAAAAGAACATTAGTCTCAAAGTGGAAGTCGTAGTAACAGAAGTGAAAGCTGAGGTTAGAAAGGCTGTAGATGAGATGAAATCTAATTTAAATATACTAACAGCCAGAGTAAGTGAATGTTGAAGATCGCATCAGTGATTTAGAAGAAAGATGGATTAAGAAGGAGGAGCAAGAGAAGTCTTGGAGCAAACAGCTAAAAACCCAAGAAAACAGAATAAGGGAAATAAATGAAGCCCTGAAACGCTCCAATATCAGAATTATTGGAATCCCCAAAGGAGTTGAGAGAGAGAGAAGCCTAGAAGATATTGTTGAACAAATCATGGATGAAAATTTCCCAAATCTGGGGAATGAAACAAATGCTCATATCCTAGAAGCAGAGAGGACACCCCCAAGATCAATGAGGCCAGAAAAACCTCCAGGGACATAATAATAAAATTCTCAAATCATAAAACCAAAGAATATGTCTTAAGGGCAGCTAGGAGAAAGTGATCCCTTACCTATAGAGGGAAAACCATCAAAATAACATCAGACCTTTCCACAGAAACCTGACAAGTCAGAAAGGGTGGCAAGACATATTCAGGAAGTTACATGACAAAAATATGCGACCAAGGATAATGTATCCAGCAAGGTTGACCTTCAAACTGGAGGAGAAATAAAGAGCTTCCAAGACTGCCAAGGTCTAAAAGATTATACAACCACCAAACCAGCACTACAAGAAGTGCTAAGAGGGGTTCTATAGAGGAGAAACGAATGCAAGAGCGACACAAAACAGAAATTTACAGAGGTAATCTAAAGACACATGAACTCCAAAGGCAACATGACGTCAAAACAAATGTATCTATCAATAATCACTCTCAATGTGAACGGCCTAAATGCTCCAATAAAAAGACACAGGGTTGCAGACTGGATAAAACGACAGGACCCATCCATATGCTGTTTACAAGAGACTCATCTTGAATCTAAAGACACTTCCAGATTGAAAGTGAGGGGATGGAAGACCATCTTTCATGCCAATGAACCCCCCAAAAAAAGCCAGGGTAGCGATTCTCATATCAGAAAAATTGTATTTTAATCTAAAGACTATAGTCAGATACACAGAAGGGCACTACATCATTCTTAAAGGGTCTATACATCAAGAAGATCTAACAATGCAAATACTTATGCCCCCAACATGGGAGCAGCCAACTACATAAGCCAACTGTTAAACAAAATAAAGAATTATATTGATGCAAATACATAATTGTAGGAGATATTAACACACCACCCAGCAATGGACAGATCATTGAAACAGAAAGTCAACAAAGAATCAAGAGCCTTGAATGACACATTGGACCAGATCGATCTCATAGATATATTCAGAACATTTCACCCTAAAACAGCAGAATACTCATTCTTCTTGAGTGCACATGCAACTTTCTCCAGAGTAGACCACATACTAGGTCACAAATCAGGGCTCAACCAATAACCAGAAGATTGAAATTATTCCCTGCATATTCTCTGATCACAATGTCGTGAAACTGGAACTCACCACCATAAAAAGTTCAGGAGAAAATCAAACACTTGGAAGCTAAAGACGATCCTGCTCAAGAATCTGTGGATCAACCAAGAAATCAAAGAAGAACTGAAACACTTCATGGAAACCAATGAGAATGAAGATACATCCATCCAAAATCTATGGGATACAGCAAAGGCTGTCCTAAGGGGGAAATTCATAGCCATCGAATCCTCACGCAAAAAAATTGAAAAATCCCGAATACACCAACTCTCATTACACCTAAAAGAACTGGAAAATCAACAAAAAATTAAAGCAACCCCCCACACAAGGCTGGAAACAACAAGGATTAGAGCAGAGATGAATGAATCAGAAATTAGAGGTACAGTAGAACGCATCAATGAAACTAGAAGCTGGTTCTTTGAAGGAATCAATAAGATCGATAAACCATTGGCCAAACTAATCCAAAAGAGAAGGGAGAAGACCCAAATTAATAAAATCATGAATGAAAGGGGAGAGATCACGACTAACACCATGGAAATAGGAACAATCATCAAAAAGTACTATCAACAATTATATGCCAACTTGTTTAACAACCTAGAAGAGATGGATACATTCCTAGACACCTATACACTTCCAAGACGGAAACAGGAAGTCATTGACAATCTGAATAGACCTATATCTAGTAATGAGATTGAAGCAGTGATCAAAATCCTCCCCCAAAACAAGAGTCCAGGACCAGACGGATTCTCGGGGGAATTCTTCCAAGCCTTCAAAGAAGAAATAACACCTATTCTCCTGAAGCTCTTTCAAAAAATAGAAATGGAAGGAAAACTTCCAGGCTCTTTCTAGGAAGCCAGCATCACTCTCATCCCCAAACTGGACAAAGACCCCATCAAAAAGAAACCTTCAGACCAATATCGTTGATGAATACGGATGCCAAGATTCTCAACAAGTTCCTTGCTAAAAGAATCCAACAATACATTCAAAAGATTATCCACCATGACCAGGTGGGTTTTATCCCAGAGATGTAAGGGTGATTCAAGACTTGCAAAACAATCAACATGATAGAAAAAATCAATAAGAGAAGAGAGAAGAACCACATGGTACTCTCAATTGATGCAGAAAAGACATTTGACAAAATACAACACCCGTTCCTGATCAAAACTCTTCAAAGTATAGGGAGGGAGGATACATTTCTCAACCCCATAAAATCTATCTACGAAAAACCTACAGCAAGTATCATCCTCATTGGGGAAAAACTGACAGCCTTTCCTCTGAGATCAGGAACAAGGCAAGGATGCCCACTCTCACCACTACTGTTCAACATAGTGTTAGAAGTCTTAGCAACAGCAATCAGGCAACAGAAAGAAATAAAAGTTATCCAGCTTGGCAAAGAGCAAGTCAAACTCTCTCTCTTTGCAGATGACATGATACTCTATGTGGAAAACCCAAAAGACTCTACCCCCAAACTACTAGACTCATACAACAATTTGGTAATTTGGCAGGATACAACATCAATGCGCAGAAATCAGTTGCATTCTTATACACTAACAATGAAAATATAGAAAGTGAAATCAGAGAATCGATTCCGTTTACTATAGCACCAAAAACTATAAGATACTTAGGAATAAACCTAACCAAAGAAGTCAAGGATCTGTACTCGAGGAACTACAGAACACTCATGAAAGAAATTGAGGAAGACACAAAAAGAAGGAAGAGCATTCCATACTCATGGATCAGAAGAATAAACATTGTCAAAATGTGTATACTGCCCAGAGCAATCAATACTTCCAATCAAAATTCCACCAACATTCTTAAAAACGTTAGAACAAACAATGCTAAAATATATATGGAACCCAAAAAAGACCCCAAATCGCCAAGGAATTGCTGAAGAAGAAAAGGAAAGCTGGGGGCATCTCATTACCTCACTTCAGGCTTTATTACAAACCTGTGATTACCAAGACAGCATGGTACTGGCACAAAAACAGAGAAATAGACCAATGGAACAGAGTAGAGAGTCCAGATATGGACCCACAAATCTATGGGCAAATCATCTTTGACAAAGTAGGAAAAAATATCCAGTGGAAAAAAGACAGTCTCTTCAATAAATGGTGCTGGGAAAATTGGACAGCTACATATAGAAGAGTGAAACTAGACCATTCTCTCACACCACACACAAAGGCAAAGTTGAAATGGATGAAAGACCTCACGTGAGGCAGGAATCCATCAAAATCCTGGATGAGACATAGGCAGTAACCTCTTTGACATCGGCCATAGCAACTTCTTCCAAGACGCGTCTCCAAAGGCAAAGGAGACAAAAGCGAAATTAAACTTCTGGGACTTCATCAAAATCAAAAGCTTCTTTACAGCAAAGGAAACAGTCAACAAAACAAAGAGGCAACCCACAGACTGGGAGAAGATATTTGCAAATGACACTACAAACAAAGGGCTGGTATCCAAGATCTATAAAGAACTACTCAAACTCACCACCCAAAAAGAAGATGAAGACCTCAAAAAATGGGCAAGAGACATGAAGAGGCACTTCTCCATAGAAGATATACAAACGGCTAACATACACATGAAAAAATGTTCAGTGTCACTAGCTATCAGGGAAATTCAAATCAGAACCACACTGAGATACCACCAGTCAGAATGGCCAAAATAAACAAGTCAGGAAACAACAAGTGTTGGAGAGGCTGCAGAGAAAGGGGACCTCTCTTACACTGTTGGTGGGAATGCAATGTTGTGCAGCCGCTATGGAAAACAGTGTGGAGATTCCTTAATAAATTAAAGATAGAGCTACCCTATGACCCTGCAATTGCACTACTGGGCATTTACCCCAATGATACAGATGTAGTGAAAAGAAGGGCCATATGTACACCAATGTTCATCACAGCAATGGCCACAATTGCCAAACTGTGGAAAGAGCCAAGGTGCCCATCAACGGATGAATGGATAAAGAAGATCTGGTACATATATACAATGGAATACTCTGCCTCCATCATAAAGGATGAATATCCACCTTTGTAGCAACATGGACTGGACTGGAAGAGATTATGCTGAGTGAAAGAAGTCAAGTAGAGAAAGTCAAGTATCACATGGTTTCACTTACTTGCAGTGCATGAGGGGTAACCTGGAGGACAGTGGGAGAAGGATAGTAAATCGGAACCTGGGTAATATAGGGAGGAAATGAAACAACAGAGACTTTGGACACAGAAACAAACTGAGGGACTTGGAGGGAGTGGGTGGAGGGATGGGAGAGCCTGATGGTGGGTATTGGGGACACCTAAAGCGTGGAGCACTGGGTGTGGGGAACAGGTAATGAATCTTGGAACACTGGGAAAAAATTTTAGTAACAATAAAAAAAAGATATATGATTAGTTCCATTGATACAGAAAAAAATCATTTTACAAAACACGATATCCATTCATGATAACAACCCTCAACAAAGTAATTTAGAGAGAACGTACCTCAATGTAATAAAAATCATATATGAAAAACACAGAGCTAATGTAATACTTAATAGTGAAGAAATAAGAAAATTTCCCCTAGGAAGGGTCAAGTAAAAAAGTCGACCATCACCAATTTTATTCAGTACACCACTGGAAGCCCCAGCCACAGCAATCTGACAACAAAAAGAAACGAAAGGCATCCACATAAAAGGAAGAAGGGAAAATTCACTATTTGTAGATTATATGAGACTATATATAGAAAACTCTTAAGACTCCACTAAAGTATCTAGTAGAACTGATAAATAAGCTCAATAAGGTCTTATGATACAAAACCAATATGCAGAAATCTGTTGTATTTCCATAAACTGCTACTGGGGTCACAGAAAGATAAATAAACAAAACAATCCCATTTACAATAACTCCAAAAATAGCAAAATACCTAAAAAAATTAACCAAAAAGGGTGACACAAAAATTAACCAAAAAGGGTGACACTAAAAAAAAAAAAAAAAAGGGTGACACTAAAAAAAATTTAGTTTTTGAGGGTCAGAGGTTGCATCAGTGAAAGACAAAAGAACTATATCAATACCTTTTGCAATCGTCTTGAAATTAAATTGGGATAGATAAACACAATATAAGAAAAAAATATTCTGTAATATGGAAAAGTCTAAGGCCACATATAACCTGGCATCTATTTCACAGAGAAGATTTTATTGGTGATGGTAACATTTGAAATTACTGTTAATATTGGTTAAGATTTCCAGTTAATAATAAGAAAATATTTTAGGGGCACCTGGGTGGCTCAGTTGATTAAATGACTGCCTTCAGCTCTGTTCATGATACTGGAGTCCCGGGATCGAACCCAGAATCAGGCTTCCTGCTCCATGGGAAGCCTGATTCTCCCTTTCTCACTCCTCCTGCTTGTGTTCCCTCTCTAGCTGTGTTTCTCTCTGTCAAATAACTAAAATCTTTAAAAAAAAAAAAAAAGGAAAGAAAAGAAAAGATTTTAAAAAGACATGAGGAGAGAACCAGAATAGAAAACCTATTAATCATTGTTGTTGTTGTTGCTGCTGCTGTTATTGTTGTTGTTGTTAGGGCTCTTAATTGTATTGTTCTTCAAAGTCCCAGAAGGAATTTATCAATAGCAAACCTCATCAACTCCCATAATGGGCATAATAAAACCAGGGTGAGTCACTATACTGTTTATCTTTATACCATGGACACACTCCATTACACAGATGGATAAGAGCACCAGAATCATCTGATGCTGAGTTTTATCATATAGAAAGAACTGCAGGAGCAAAAGGGTAATTATTGTTTTAACTTGTTCTCCTTTTGATATATGCTATTAATTCTTGGCCATATTTCCTCAATTTTTTTCTATCATCTATTTTTTTAAAGATTTTATTTATTTATTTGATGGAGAGAAACACAGTTATAGAGGGAACAAAAGCAGAGGGAGTGAGAGAGGGAGAAGCAGGCTTCCCTCCCAAGCAGGGAGGCCATTGCAGGGCTCCATCCTGGCACTCCAGGATCATGACCCCAGCTGAAGGCAGACGCTTAACAATTGAGCCACCCAGGCACCCCCTTATCATCTATTTTTATGAACAAAAACAAATATGCTTTTTAAATTCAAGTATAATTAACATACAGTGAAACATTAATTTCAGTTTTACAATATATCTGACAATTCCATACATTTCTCTGTGCTCAAGAAAAATGTACTCAATCACCTTTTTATGATTGAAACTTTCATGTAACAATAACTTACTGCAACATATTAGGAAATGGGTTTTTATTTCCATTATGTATAGACAAAAGAATACATATTCCTCCTATATTATTGGATGATGAATTTATTTTCTTGAGGTTGAAATTTTAAAAAATAAATAAGACTGATTTTATCTTGGGTGGGAATTATTTCTGAAACTTATAAAAGTGAAACAAATGTCTCAATTACATTTGTTTCTTAGATGAAACTGACAGTGAGGGATTTTACCCAAATTGTAGACTGTGGAGGGAAGATAGTGCTCTAGAGAGCTAAGACAGAATTATGAGCTCTGGGTCCCAACACCTGAATTGGGACACAAGTACTCTCCCAAATAAATTATGTGATGCTAGGCAAATCACCTGGGAATCTGAATTATTTAATTCGTAAAAGGAGAAAACAAGATGAGTAAGGTAACTATTAGGGAAGATAAAACATGGTAAAACAATAGGACAAAATTTGGTGTCAGCTTAAAATAAGATTTGATGTTATCAAACCGCATTATTAATGAGTCCCCAAATTAAGTAATGCACTGTTCTGTTTATATTAAACTCAAGAAAGTGGATACAGAAAAATAAGAATGAACAGTGAGGTCAATACCTTACATGGTACAGAGAACATTGCATTGTCTGTCTGGTTTGCCAGGTGGGCTATTCAGTGTGGCTTGATCACAGTCATTCTCATTTACCTAAATGCAATAAAGATTTGCTTCATTTTAACCACAAATATTGACTCAAAAATTTAGTATGTTTCCCTTTTATTGGGCAGTCTTAATTTTGCACAGAGGTAGGCTTTCATCTACCAGTAGATGTGGAATTTGACAGATTATATTTTTAATGTAAATGTGTACTATATTTGTTGGATATTTATATTAATGTATTAAATTAATTTTCATTGTTGTCTACTGTTTTAGCACCCCAGAACTAGAGACTCTTAATAAGTTGAATATTGTAATTAGTCTTTGGAATCATTATAAGAGCATAGAATGTTTTGAAGTTAGAGATTATAACTGAAATATCCCTGAATCATAACCATTTCTAAACTCTTCCTAGACAGAAAAGCTAATATTTCTTTTTTTGTTGGTAAGGACCTTTAAAATTTAGCATTTCAGAAACAAAAGTTGCAAATTTTTAGCATTCATAAGAGAAAATGTAAAAGTAGTTACTACTGATTATTTTCAGAAAGGACGGATGTATTTTACTTCTACTGAGCTTTCTTATTTTGAGCTATTTTAAAACTATACCTTAAGTCTTCACACACACACACACACACGCGCACACACACACACACACACACACACACACACACAATTTTTTCCTGCATAGATGGACTGTGACATCCTTCAGTTAACCAATTTCAATTTTATTTTATTTGTCTTTAACACTTAGCACAGATATAGGCTTTGGGTAGCTAGATACAAGAAGGGGAATTGAATTGGAGACAGAAACAATTCAGTGTTGTTCAGTTATTTTCTCTGCATCTCAGTTCCTGTGAAAAATTGGTTGCTACAGACAATAAAGTAGATGGTGTTTGTCAAAATTAAACTAAAGACTTGGCCTGTAAATGGCAATTATCTTCTAAATGAAAGCTTTCTCTCCTTAAATCCAGAATAAATGGTAGGAGGTTTATATGAATGAAGTTGGATAAGCTAAACTAGAAAAAAATAAGGTAAGATTCCCCTTAAAGATCTTTTTAAGTAGAGTATATATAAATATATACTAGGACTACAGAAATTATCAAATCCAAATCCTTAGGTGTATGAAAAGATACTAAAACTGGCAAACAGGAGTAATTCATCTTATATCATAAAACATAAATGGTAACAATCATCTCTTATGCAGAATCTGTACAATAATTATTGTAGATCTTAACTGTTTAGCAATACATGTACTTACTTATCTGTAACTGATAATGCTCAAGCACTTTAATTATTTTACATAATTAATCCCGAACATACTTGAAATCTAACTTTACTAGTCACTTTTTATGCAAAGTGCACAAAAGAGTGATTGGTAGAGGATAATCTGGATGCACAGTTATAGTCCAGTCTCAAGGTATGGACTCCTAAATTGATGTCCCTAGGATATCTAAGGGGCTGGGTATTGGTAAATAACTCATCTCTTCCTGTGGATGTGTAGCTTACTCTACAGAAACACAGAGCATTGCATCACAAAGAGGATTTGAACTTTTGGTATGATTATTCCCTAGATTATGTTTGTTGCTTTCTAAACCTTTCATATATGTAATATATCTCTAACAGTTTTTAAGGTCCAGTTGGATCCTTAAAACAGGGAGGTTGATTTCCATTCCATTTTGACTTATGTAACAAAAAAAACCTCTAGAAATAAGGGGTTTTATTCTTTTTATTAATGATTTCCTTTTTGTGTTTTCAAAGGGCAGTGATTGTGTAATAGTCTATACTTACTGATAAACAACACTATAATCAGGAATTCTCAAAACCTTGAACTGTGGAAATCTTGTAAAAAGTTACCAATATCCTTTTTTTTAATTTAAATTCAGTTAGCCAACATGTAGTACATTATTAGTTTCAAATGCTTAATAACTTATAAGTTGCATATAACACCCAGTTCTCATCAGCTCACATGCCCTCAATAATGTGTATCACCCAATTACCCCATCCCCCATCTCTCCTCCCCTCCAGCAACCCTCAGTTTGTTTCCTATAGTTAAGAGTCTCTCATGGTTTCTCTCTCTCTCTGATGAGTTCCCATTCACTTTTTTCTCACTCCCCATGATCTTCTGTGCTGTTTCTTATATTGCTCATATGAGTGAAACCATATGATAATTGTCTTTTCTGATTGACTTATTTTGTTCAGCATAATATCCTCCAGTTCCATTCATGTTGATATAAATGGTAAGTATTCATCTTTTCTGATGAATGACTAATATTTCATTGTATACATGAACCACATCTACTTTATCCATTCATTTGTTGATGTTCATCTCAGCTCTTTCTATTGTTGAGCTATTATGGGCATCGCTGCTATGAACATTGGGGTTCAGGTGCTCCTTTGGATTACTATATTTGTACATTTGGGGTAAATATCTCATAGTGCAATTGCTGGGTCTTAGGGTTGCTCTATTTTTAACTTTTTAAAAGAACTTCTACACTGTTCTCCAGAGTGGCTGCACCAATCTGCACTCCCACCAACAGGTTAAGAGGATCCCTCTTTCTCTGCTTCCTCCCCAACATCTGTTTCCTGAGTTATTAATTTTAGCCATTCTGACTGGTGTGATGTGATATCTATTGTGGTTGGATTGTGATGGATTGTGATGTGAAGCATTTTTTCATGTGTTTCTTGGCCATTTATTTGTCTTCTTTGGATAAATGTTTTTCATGTCTTCTGCCCATTTCTTGACTGGATTATGTTTTTTGGGTGTTGAGTTTGAGAAGTTCTTTATAGATTTTGGAAATTAGCCTTTTATCTAATATGTCATTAGCAAATATCTTCCCCTATTCTGTTGGTTGCCTTTTAGTTTTGTCGACTATTTTCTTTGTGGTGCAGAAGTTTTTATCTTGATGAAGTCCCCCAAAATGAAGTTCATTCTTCCTTTTTGTTTCCCTTGCCTTTGGAGATGTATCTAGGAAGAAGTTGCTGCAACTGAGGTCAAAGTGGTTGCTGCCTGTTTTCTCCCCTAGGACTTTGATGGAATCCTGTCTCACATTAGGTCTTTCATCCATTTTGAGTCTATCTTTGTGTATGATGTAAGAAAATGGTCCAGTTTCATTCTTCTCCATGTGACTGTCCAATTTTCCCAATACCATATATTGAATATTGATTTTCTCCTTATCTCTGAAATTTGTGAGCTTAACTATTATATTTTGGAGTATTGATTTATTTTTGTTTATTTTAGGGGGTGTTCTCTCTACCACTTGGACATGAATGCCTGTTTCTGTCCCCATATTAAGAAAGTTCTCAACTATGACTTGCTCAAGTATGCCTTCTGTCTTTCTCTCTTTCTTCTTTCTCTGAGACTCCAATAATTCCAATATTTCATTTTATGGGATCAGTGATATCTCAAAGTCTCCTCCCCTGTCCATTAGTTGTTGCTTGAGGCTTTTGTTCCCTAAGGCTTTCTGCACCTCTTTAGAGGTTGAAGATAAAAATGCCCATGCTCAGGCTGATCTCCATCCCTGGAGTTGAAAGATGGAAGCCCTTTCTTTCCAGTGAATCCTCAGGGATAAAAAGTCCTCATTTTTGTGTGTGCTTCAGACTTCTGTGGGCATTCCTGCACCAATCCTCCTGGAGAAAGGTGGTGGGTCACCATGTTTCTGTCCTTTGTTCTGCTTCCACATGGACAGCAGTCTCCCAATTGTATCTCAGTTTGTAGTTTATGGCAAACAGAGCTGAGGACTGCCCCCACCCCCACCCCGAGCTCACTGACCATAGTCTGTTTCCTTGACCCAATGCTTGGGAATTCTGCTGACTCAGGAACTCCCATTCTTTCTGTGACCTGTGTTTCCTGAAACCACAGCCTCCCACCTAGGATTTTTCACTGCTTTGTCACCTGAGAATCTTTCAGGCAGGGATGTCTCTTACTGGAGCAGACTTCTAAAAGTTCTGATTTTGCACTCTTGGGCTATATCACTTTCTAGTAGCTGGCTTATAGAAGCTCCCTCTCCTCACCATTTATCAACTGACAATCCCTTAAAATTCACTTCTCCATACCTCCTTACAAAAAAGTGGTCTTTTGTTGCTGTTGTTGTTGTTGTTAAAACCATTCTCTTTTTTTAAAAAATGTTATTTATTTATTTGACAGAGAGAGAGAGATTACAGGTAAGCAGAGAGGTAGGCAGAGAGAGAGGAGAAAGCAGGCTCCCTGCTGAGCAGAGAGCCCAACATGGGCCTCGATCCCATGACCCCAAGATCATGACCTGAGCCGAAGGCAGAAACTTTAACTCACTGAGCCACCCAGGTGCCCAAAGTGGTCTTTTTACTATTAGTAGAAGTCCAGCAATTTTTTTTCTTAAACATCTCTTATTGAAATCATAGGTGTTCAGAATGGTTGGACAATTATCCAGCTAAATTCAAAGGACCAGATGAAACAAGGTCCTCTACTCTTCTTCCATCTTGCCTCCCTCCCCCTACAAATATTCTTTTTATATAAAATGTTTTTATTTGGACATATTTGACACACAGTGTTCCATTAGTTTTAGGTTTACAACATGGTGATTCACAAGGTTATTATATGCTCACAGCTACCATCTGTCATGAAACATTATCAGGGTGATGGAAAATGGGTCAAAATGCATGAAGGAGGGAAGGAGTCACAGGCCTCCAGTTGTAGAATGGTAAGTCACAGGAATAAAAAGAAAAACATAAGGAATTTAGTCAATGATATTTTAATAGCAATGCAATGGGACAGACGGTAGCTGTATTTGTGATGAACATAACATAGTGTATAAACTTGTTATTGGAACATTGTAAACTATACTCAAATTTAAAAAAATAAAAATGAGGGAAAAGATAAAAAAATAAAAAAATCAATTTAATGGACAATATTCTTTACACTGATCCTTTTATTCCTGTGACTTATTTATCCCATAACTGGAAGACAGTATTCTTCTTCAACAATTTTGTCACTTTCTTCTCTGGCAGCCATCAGTTTCTTCTCTGTATTTACATGTCTGGTTCTGCTTTTTTGTTTATTCATTCATTTCTGTTTTTACATTCTACATATGGAAGTGAGGTCATGTTGTATTTGTCATTCTCAGTCTGCCTTACTTCACTTAATATAATACCATCTTGGCCTATCCATGTTGTCACAAAGAGAACAATGTTATGGATTTTGTGGCTGCATAATATTCCATTGTCTGTATGGAATATACAAACAAACACACACATGCACCACTCTTTCCTTAAACATTAATCTATCAATGGACAGTTAGATTGTTTCCATATCTTGATTATTGTGAATAATGTGGTAAGAATAGGAGTGCATATATAAATATGCTAATGAATAAAATCTTACCATTTTCTTTGTCATGGATGGAGCTGTAGAATATAATGTTAAGCAAAATAAGCTAATCAGAGAAAGACAAATGCCATATGATCCCACTTATATGTGGAATTTAATAAACAAAACACACAATAAAGGGGGGAAAAGAGAAATGCAACTATAGAGAACAAACTGATGGTTACCAAAGGGAAGTGGGAGGGGGATGGATTAAATAGGTAATGGGGATTAAGGAGTACAGATGTTTTGGTATGTACCAGGTGTTCTATGGAAGTGTTGAATCACTATGCACCTTAAACCAATATTACACTGTATGTTGCACCTGAAATCAATATTACTAACTGGAATTCAAATTAAAGTTTTGTTTAAAAAAGTCCTATGAAGATTTGATAAAAAATTAGAATAAACATATATGTCCATATATTAGTTTCTTTGCTTTCTTTGGGGAAATTCATAACCAGTAGTGGAATTATTAAGGTACAAATATTTTTTAAAAGATTTATTTATTTTGTTACAAAGAGAGAAAGTTAGCATGGGGGAAGGGCAGAAGGAGAGGGAGAATCTCAAGCAGAGTCCCTGCTGAGGGTTGAGCCTGGTAGCAGGGCTCACATTCAGACTCTGAGATCAAGACTTGGTGAAGAGTTGGGGATAACTGAGCAACACAGGTGCCCCTACAGTACCAATATTTTTGATTGTGTGAATTTCTAGATTTCTATTAAATTTGTTCAATTACAGGTAATTTATAGTCCTACAATTTACAGGTCCTTGGAATTTCCCTTTATTAGCACACTTGGTTCCTGGGTGTAAATATGCACATACATACACACACACACACACACACACACACCACACATACATTCACTAAAATTTTATGTAGGTTTCCATATGCCATGAGTGATCTATTAACTCCACAATTCTCTTTGGTGATTCAGGTAAAATCCAATGGAGTATACCACTTGCATGGCCAACCATACTGGACAGTCAGATTTTGACCTAGTGGGACTCTTCAGTCAATCCAAGCACCCAGCTCTTCTTTGTGTGGTCGTTTTTGTGGTTTTCTTAATGGCCTTGTCTGGAAACACCATGCTGATCTTTCTGATACACTATGATACTCACCTTCATAACCCCATGTACTTTTTTATCACCCAGTTGTCTCTCATGGATGTGATATACATTTCTATCACTGTGCCCAAGATGCTCATGGACTGGATCATGGGAGTGAATAAGATCTCAGCCCCTGAATGTGGGATGCAGATGTTTCTTTATTTGACACTAGTAGGTTCAGAATTTTTCCTTCTAGCTGCCATGGCCTATGACCGCTACGTGGCCATCTGCCATCCACTCCGTTATCCTATCCTCATGAACCATAAGGTGTGTCTCCTTTTGGTATCTTCTTCCTGGTTTCTGGGATCTGTGGATGGATTTATGCTCACACCCATCACTATGACCTTCCCTTTCTCTAGATCCCGCAAGATTCATCATTTCTTCTGTGAGGTCCCTGCTGTAATGAAGCTTTCCTGCTCAGACACTTCCCTCTATGAGACCCTCATGTACCTGTGTTGTGTTCTTATGCTCCTCATCCCCATGACAGTCATTTCAAGTTCCTATTCTTTCATCCTCTTCACCATCCACAGGATGAACTCAGCAGAGGGACAGAAGAAGGCCTTTGCCACTTGTTCTTCCCACATGATGGTGGTCATCCTCTTCTATGGTGCTGCTGTCTATACCTACATGCTCCCCACATCCTACCACACCCCTGAGAAGGACATGATCATATCTGTCTTTTACACTATACTCACTCCTGTTCTAAATCCTTTAATCTATAGTCTTAGGAATAAGGATGTCACCAGGGCTCTAAAAAAAATGTTGAATGTGGAATCTCTCTTACAGGAAGGTATAAAGTAGGTAATATTTGTACTGTTTCTTTTCCTTCACACTACAAATTAAAACTTTATGGTCCTATGCCAATGTTATTATTCATTTTCTCATACCATAGGTCATCACCTACTCATCCCTTTTGGAGGAATTCTTTCCTTATATTTGAAAACTCTTCATTTTTACATGTCTGCATTCAAAATATTTGTACAATTGTATCCTTGTTACATTTTTTTGAAGTTTATGACTACATTGTGATTCTGTGGGAAAAATACTCATATTTGTTGGAAATACATAACGATATTTAGAAACAAGAATCATAAGGTGTGCACCCAATGAGACAGATGGAGAAAGAGGTGATAAATCAAATGGGGTATAATACTAATACACGAATCTAAGAAAAAGTATATTAATTTTTCAATGTACTACTATAATACTCATAATAATTGTACTATTCATACCAGTTTTCCATAAATATAAAATTACTTAGGAATAAAATATAAAGTATCAAACTTTTGACTATTTTAAAAATTTGTCCTTGCTGCAAGGTGTCATCATAAGTGACAATTCTTGGAAATGCACATTAACATGGCTGATCATTACTGCAACAATCTACTTTTTTTCCTGTGTTTAATTAGGGTTATTTTGTTCTTTAGGTTTCAAAATTGAAGACAACCAGTAGCTGCTACCTCTCTGAAATCAAAGTCATTAGTATTTTGTGGTAGAAGGTACTGTGGGAAAAATATTAACCCCAAGAAGGAGGGCTTAGGGAAGATTTCCAGCATATGATGAGTATCAGAGCTGAGAATTGAAATATGTCACTTACACAAACAAGCAGAGGAATACCATCAAACATCCAATCCTTCATTGATTCAAAAAACACATCTTATGCTATAATAAAAAATAATAACTAATAGCTAACTGAATTTAATATATAAATAACAAATGTCTACTATCTCTAAGGAATTTGATCTATAGGTGTATTTTGTGCAAATGATTGTAATAAAATACATAAATTATTTTGAGGCTCATATAGAAAAGGCACAGCACATAAGGACATACCAGTTGTACCTATGGTATGTGAGTTCAGCAAAACAAAGAAGCTAAAAGGAGACCCTCAATCTTAGTGTTGAATGGTGACTAGATGTTACCTTCATATGAGTACAGGAGGCTGGGACCAGAACTCTTGCTCAAGGAACAAAAACATGATGTCACAGAAAAGGAGCCCTATGAGAAAAGTTCAGGCGGTTGACCAAAAAAAGAGAGAAATGTCCCAATAACACCGCCTTCCTAGTTCATTTTATAGCCTTATTTCTTGCCCTCTTGTGACCAAGATATTTACAAATAATTAAATTACCAGATGGGGATTGTAGCAAAGTTAAATCAGTGGGAATCAATTGTAGAAGAGCAACGATTGTTTGGAGACCAGGAAACTAGGAAGATGAGTTCAATATTGTTGATCTAAGTGGAATGGACCATTCCAAGTGGAATTATGGGCTTTTGAGGTGTAAGCTGGACTTTGCTGAGTATGTTCCATAAAAACCACAAACTTGGTTGCATGTTTAAAAGTTTCCAATTAGCTGTGAAAACTTGTGAATTATCAGGTGGTTCCAAAAGGGTTCATTCCCATTTTTTCTTGACATATTTGATCCTTTCATGACTAGAAAATAAAGATCTTGCAGTATTTGAGGAAACAATGTTGGAAAATTAGTTTACAATATTGTTGTAGTCAATGAAATACATAAGATATGGACACTCTTTAACTTCCAAAATATTTGAGTAGTGTATATATCACCCTTCAATTTGTTGGACTATAACAACACACACATTTGATGTTTCCATTTATAACACTATAGGCATGGGAAACAAAATGAAGCAAAACAAAACAAAATGTTTTATAGATCCATATTTCTCAAAGATGAACGTTTTACTCTATCTCAAGAAAAAATGAGATAAAAATGTTTTATAATTGAAAATTATTTTTTGAATAAAGTGTTCAAAATACAATTTTCCATAGCTTATTCTACTAAGAATTTTTGTAAACTCCTCAGCTGGAAAATCTTAGTCAACTTATATTTATTATGTTGTATATAGTACACAATACTCAGGAGTACTAGACATAGAGAAATATTTGCTGCTTCAATTTTTTGTAACTAGAATGTAAAAATGGAAGTTTCTGTCACTCACATACACTTACAGTGCCACTAGCTGTGCATTGAAGTAGCTAAAATGTATGAATTTCAATATATGTTCATGTGTTTTGCTAATGAGTCAACCAACATTTGGCCAGAGAAACAATTTTAACCCATGAAAGCAAGTCCTCAGTGTTCCTACATCAAAGGACATAAATGACTGTGATTGAAATTTGAGTGTGAGAGTAAGTGAGTAATAACCTGGATGGATGAGTCTTTTAAGCATCTGCCTTTGGTTCAGGACATGATCCCAGGGTCCTGGAATCAAGCCCCCTGTAAAGCTTTCTGCTCAGTAGTAAACCTACTTCTCCTTCTCCATCTGCTGGTCCACCTGCTTTTGCTCTCTCTCTGTTAAACAAATAAACTCTTAAAAAATAACAAAGATATACCAAATATAAGAATAAACCAGCATGGATTAGGTGGAGAAGGTTTCATTGTTTTTCACAGATACACTGCTTTTTTGTGGAATATTTTATTTGTTTCTTTACTTTATATTATATGCCAGTCACTGTTTTAATGATGTAATGTGTATTAACTTATTCAAAATTATTAAACTCTTGGAAACATATTATTTTTTTGTTGTAGTGGTGGTTGTTTAATTTGCTTGATTGTGGTAGGAACATCTATCTAGAGATCAACCTCAGCAACTTTTTTTTAATTTTTATTGTTACTTAAATTTTTTCCCCAGTGTTCCAATGGGAATTCCCCATTCCCCACACCCAGTGCTCTATGCAATAGGTGCCCTCAGTACCCACCACCAGGGTCTCCCATTCCCTCACCCCCTCCCTCCAAGTCCCTCAGTTTGTTTCTGTGTCCAAAGTCTCTGTTGTTTCGTTTCTCTCCCTGGATTACCCTACTTCCCATTTACTTTCCTTCTCCCACTGTCCTCCAGGTTACCCCTCATGCACCACAAGTAGGTGAAACAATGTGATACTTGACTTTCTCTACTTAGCTTCTTTCACTCAGCATAATCTCCTCCAATCCAGTCCACATTGCTACAAAAGTTGGATATTCATCCTTTCTGATGGAGGTGTAGTATTCCATTGTATACATGTACCACTTCTTCTTTATCCATTTATCTGTTGATGGGCACCTTGGCTCTTTCCACAGTTTGGCAATTGTGGCCATTGTTGCAATGAACATTGGGGTACATATGGCCCTTCTTTTCACTACATCTGTATCTTTGGGGCAAATACCCAGTAGTGCAATTGCAGGGTCATAGGGTAGCTCTATTTTTAATTTTTAAGGAATCTCCACACTGTTTTCCAAAGCGGCTGCACAAGCTTGCATTCCCACCAACAGTGTAAGAGAGGTGTCCTTTCTCCGCAGCCTCTCCAACACTTGTTGTTTCCTGTCTTGTTAATTTTGGCCATTTTGACTGGTGTAAAGTGGTATCTCAGTGTGGTTCTGATTTGAATTTCCCTGATAGCTAGTGATGCTGAACATTTTTTCATGTGTCTGTTAACCATTTGTATATCTTCTATGAAGAAGTGCCTCTTCATGTCTCTTGCCCATTTTTTGAGGTGTTCATCTTCTTTTTGGGTGTTGAGTTTGAGTAGTTCTTTATAGATCTTGGATACCACCCCTTTGTCTGTAGTGTCATTTGTAAATATCTTCTCCCATTCTGTGGGTTGCCTCTTTAATAAAAAATCCTCAGAAATTTTATCAACATTTATATGCTAATAAATTAAACAACCTAGAAGAAATGGATGCATTCCTGGAAACCTATAAACTTCAAGACTGAAACAGGAAAAAATTGACAACATGAATAGGCCAATATCTAGTAATGAGATTGAAGCAGTCATCAAAAACTTCCAAAAAAACAAGAGCCCAAGACCTGATGGATTTCCTAGGGGATGCTACCAAACATTCACAGAAGAAATAATACCTATTGCCCTGAAGGTTTTTCAAAAAATACAAACAGAAGGAAAATTTCCCAACTCCTTCTATGAACCCAGCATTACCCTGATCCACAAACCAAACAAAGACCCCATCAAAAAGGAGAATTTCAGAATAATATCCCTGATGAATATGGATGCCAAGATTCACAACAAGATCCTAGAATTAGGATCCAAGAGTACATTAATAAGATTATCCATCATGACCGGATGAGATTTACCCTGGGATGCAAGGGTGGTTTAAGATTCATAAATCAATCAGTGTTATAGAACAAATCAATAAGAGTAGAGAGAAGAACCATATGGTCCTTTCAATTTATGCATAAAAAGCATTTGACAAACTACAGTATCCGTTCCTGATTAAAACTCTTCAAAGTATAAAGATAGAGGGAACATTCCTCAACTTCATAAAATCTAAGAAAAACCCACAGCAAATATCATTCTCAATGGGGAAAGTTGACAGCCTTCTCATTGAGATCAGGAACAAGACAAGGATACCCACTCTTGCCACTATGTTTCAACATAGTACTAAAAGTCCTAGCAACAGCAGTCAGACAACACAAAGAAATAACAAGTATTCAAATTGGCAAACATGAAGTCAAACTCTCTCTCTTCACAGGTGACATGATACTTTATATGGAAAACCCAAAGGACTCCACCCCCAAGCTACTAGAATTCATACAATTCAGTAATATGGCAAGATACAAAATCAATGCAGAGAAATCATTTGCTTTCTTATACACTAATAAAGAAATTATACAAAGGGAAATTAGTTAGTTGATTCCATTTACTATAGCACCAAAATCCATAAGTTATGTACTTTAGCTATGTATTTAAGAATTAAACTCGACCATTCTCTTCCACCACACACAAAGATAAACTCAAAATGCATGAAAGACCTCAATGTGAGGCAGGAATCTATCAAAATGATGCTTCCTGCTTGGTGGGAAGCCTGCTTCTCCATCTCTCACTCCCGCTGTTTGTGTTCTCTCTCTAGTTGTGTTTCTCTCTGTCAAATAAATAAAATATTTAAAAAATATTAAAACTAGAGCTACCATATAACCCTGCAATTGCACTACTGGGTATTTACCCCAAATATACATATATAGTGAAAAGAAGGGCCATATGTATCCCAATGTTCATAGCAGCAATGACCACAATCACCAAACTGTGGAAAGAGCCAAGATGCCTTTCAACAGATGAATGGATAAAGAATATATGGTCCATATATACAATGGAATATTACACCTCCATCAGAAAGGATGGATACCCAGCTTCTGTATCAACATCTACAGGACTAGAGAAGATTATGCTGAGTGAAATAAGTCAAGCAGAGAAAGTCAATTATCACATGATTTCACTTACTTGTTTAGCATAAGGATTAACATGGAGGACATTATGAGAAGGAAAGAAAAATTGAATTGGGGTAAATCGGGGGGGTAGACAAAGCATGAGAGAAACAAACTGAGGGTTTGGAAGGGAGAGGTGGGGGGGTGAGCCTGGTGGTGGGTATTAGAAGGGTACATATTGCATGGAGCACTGGGTGTGGTGGGTAAACAATAAATGTTGGAACACTGAAATAATAAAATGTAAATAATAAAATAAAATGACATATAATAACATAAAATCAAATAATAAAAAAATAAAATATCTCTAATATTTTCCATGGTGGCTGCCCAAGTTTACATTTTTACCAACAATGTAGAAGGGTCCCTTTTTATCCATATCATGATTAACACTTGTTATTTCTTGCCTTTTTATTAGAGCCATACTCACAGGCACAAGGTAATATCTCAGGGAGGTATTGATTTTTATTTCCTGGGTTATTAATAATATTGCGTACCTTTTCATGCTACCTGTGGGCCATCCATAGGTCTTCTTTGGAAAAATGTCTATTTAGATCCTCTGCCCATTTTTAAATCAGACGTTTGGGTTTTATTGTTGTTATTGTTAAACTGTATAACTTCTTCATCTCTTTTGGATATTAAATCCTTACCAAAAATATAATTTGCAAACATCTCCCATTTAGTAAGTTGCCTCCTAATTTTGCTGATATTTTCCTTTTTTGTGAAGACGTTTATGAGTTTTGGGAGCCTGGGTGGCTCAATGGGTTAAAGCCTCAGCCTTCAGCTCAGGTGATGATCTCAGGGTCCTGGGATCGAGGCCTGCATCAGGCTCTCTGCTCAGCAGCGAGCTTGTTTCCTCTGCTCTCTCTGCCTGCCTCTATGCCTACTTATGATCTCTCTCTGTCAAATAAATAAATAAAATCCTTTTTAAAAATCTGTTAAAAAAGTTTATGAGTTTGTTATAGTCCCAATTACTTATTTTTGCTTTGTTACCTCTGCTCTTGGTGTCAAATAAAAAAAATTATCACCATGACTGATGACAAGGAGATTACATGCCTAATTTTTCTTCTGGTAATGGTATAACTTCAGGTCTTACATTCAAATCTTTAATAACCCATTTTGAGCTAATTTTTGTGTATGGTACAAGACAAGGGTTATTTATTTATGTATTTATTTATTTATTTTTGTATAGACTATCCAGATTTTCTAACACTATAAGTTGTGACTGCCCTTTCCCTATTATATACTCATGGATCATTTGTCAGAAATTAATTTACTATAATATTCATAGATTTGTTTCTGGGCTCTCTACTGTGTTCCATTGAATGGTGTGTCTTGTTTTTCTTTTTAATTTTTCTTTTTTTACTTTTTTAAATTATTAACATATTATGCATTATTTGTTTCAGGGGTTCAGCTCCATGATTCATCAGTCTTATAAGACACCCTATGCTCACCACAACACATACCCTCCCCAATTCAATACACAAAGAACAAATAATCCAATCAAGAAATGGGAAGAAGACATGAACAGACATTTCTGCAAAGAAGACACCCAAATGGCCAACAGACACATGAAAAAGTCCTCAACATCACTTGGTATCAGGGAAATCCAAATGAAAACCACAACAAGATAGCACCTCACACTAGTCAGAATGGCAAAAATTAACAAGTCAAGAAACATGTGATGAGGATTTGGAGAAAGGGAAATGTTCCTACATTGTTGGTGGGAATGTAAGCTGGTTCAGCCACTCTGGAAAATTGTATGGTGGGTCCTCAAAAAGTTGAAAATAGAGCTACCCTATGATCCAGCAATTCCACAACTGGGTATTTACCCCAAAGACACAAACGTATATGGTACACACACACACACACACACACACACACACACAGAGAGAGAGAGAGAATATTATGCAGCCATCAAAAATGAAATCTTGCCATTTGCAATGACATGAATGGAACTAGAAAGTATTATGCTAAATGAAATAAGACAATCAAAGACAATTATCATGTGATCTCACTGCCATGTGAAATTTGAGAAACAAGGCAGGGGATCATCAGGGAAGAGAGAAAAAAATGAAACAAAATGAAACCAGAAAGGGAGACAAATCATAAGAGACTCTTAGTCTCAGGAAACAAATTGAGAGTTGCTGGGACATTGGAGGGTGTCTGTTTTTATACAAATACTATATCATTTTGGGGAGCCTGGATGGCTCAGTGGGTTAAGGCCTCTGTCTTTGGCTCACGTAATGATCTCAGGGTCCTGGGATCCAGGCCCATGTTGGGCTTTCTGCTCAGCAGGGCAGTTTTACTCTTCTTTCTCTTCTTTCTCAGGCTTGCTATGACTATTCAGGATCTTCTATAGTCCATACAAATTTTAGGATTTTTAGTTCTATTTATATAGAATTTGTCATTGCAATTTTAATAAGGATTTCTTTGAATGTATAGATTCCCTTAGGTACTGTGGGGATTTTAATGATATTAATTCTTCCAATCCATGAACATGGTATATGTTTCTATTTATCTATGTCTTCTTCTATTTATTTCATAAATGTCTTATACTTTTCAGTGTACCTGTGTGTCAACTACTTATTTAAATGTGTTCCTTGTTTTTTTCTTTTTGATGCAATTACAAATGGATTTTTTCTTAATTTCTCCTTCCATGAGCTTACTAGTATATAGAAGTGCAACATTTGGTATTTATTTTGTATTCTGCAACTTTATGAATTCATTTATTAGTTATATCCAATGTTTAACGCAGTCTTTAGGGTTTTTTATATATATAATCATTCTGTATGCTAATAATGACTGCTTTTCTTCTTCCTTACAAATCTGGACAATTTTTATTTCTTTTTAGCTAGTTCTTCTGGCCTGGGCTTCTTTTGCTAAATAAATATCATGTGAGAGAGCATACTTGTCCTTTTCCTGATTTTAGAGTAAAGTTCTCATCTTCTAACCTCTATATATAATGCTAGCTGTGGTCTTGACACAGGTGGCCTTTATTATGTTGAGACATATTGCCTCTATACTCATTGAGGTTTTATCATAAACGGATGTTGAATTTTGTCAAATGCTTTCTCTGCAAATATTGAGATAATCATCTGATTTCTATTCTTCATCCTGTTAATGTGATTTTACCACATTGATTGATTTTCAGTTCAACCATCTCTTATTTCTGAAATAAACCCCACCAATAATGGTGTATGATTCCTTTAAGGCAACATCCCTTTATTGTTGCAGTAGGTTTGCTAATATCTTGTTTGATAATTTTGAACCTGTGTTTATATTAATGTCAGGGATATTGGCCTAAAATTTTCTTTTCATTTATTTATTTAAAGATCTATTTATTTATTTGAGAGAGGAGAGAAAGAGAGACAACAAATAGGGAATGGGTAGAGAGGGAGAGAGAAAGAGAATCTCTAGCAGATTCCTCACTGAATGTGGAGCCCAACACAGGGTCTCATCTCACCACCCTGAGATCATGACCTGAGCTGAAATCAAGAATCAGATATTTAAGGGCGCCTGGGTGGCTTAGGTGGTTTAGCGACTGCCTTCGGCTCAGGACATGATCCCGGAGACCCAGGATCAAGTCTCACATTGGGCTCCCTGCTCGGCAGGAAGCCTGCTTCTCCCTCTCTCACTCCCCCTGCTTGTGTTCCCTCTCTGGATGTGTTTCTCGCTGTCAAATAAATAAAATCTTAAAAAAAAAAAAGAATCAGATACTTAACTGACTGAGCTATACAGGAACCCCTGTAATTTTCTTTTTTTGTAGTGTCCTTGCTTGGTGGTGTTATCAAGATAGTAATGTCGTCCTAAAATGAATTTGGGACTGTTCCCTCATCTTTTATATATCAAGGACTTTGAGAAGGATTGGTATTCTTCTTTGAGTTTGGCAGAATTCACCAGGAAAGTCTTTTGATCTGGAATTTGCTTATTAGAAAGTTTTGATTACCAATTCAATGCCCTTATTGGTTAACATTCTGTTCAAATTTTCTATTTCTTTCTTTTTAATTTTAGACAATTTGTAGTTTACTTTTTGTAGTTTTTAGTTTTATTTAAATTCCAGTTAGTTAACTTACAGTGCAATATTAATTTCAGGTGTAAAATTTAGTAATTCATTGCTTACATAAAACACCTAGTGCTCTATTTCTTTTTTTTTTAGTTCTAGTTAATATACAGTGTAATATATTTCCATAAAACACTTGGTTCTCATCATAAGTGCACTCCTTAATCCCTATAACCTATTTAACCTAACCATCACTTCCCTCTGGTAATCATCAGAATTTTCCTCTATATTTAAGAGTCTGTTTCTTGGTTTGCCTCTTTGTCTTTTTTCCCCTGTGATTGCTTTGCCTCTAAAATTCTACATATAAGTGAAATCATATGGTATTTGTCTTTATCTGATTTATTTTGCTTAGCATAATGTTCTGTAGCTCCATTATGTTATTACAAATGGCAATATTTCATTCTTTTTATTGATTATATATATATAATCAATAAGATATATATATATCTTCTTTGTTCATTTCTTCTTAATCCATTTATCCATCACATCTTCTTTAGTCATTTATATGTTGGTGTACATAGGATACTTTCATATCTTGGAAATTATAAATAATGCTACACTAAACACATGTATCCCTTTGTATCTATGTTCATGGTTATTGGCTTGTAGGTTTTTTGTTAGTTTATTTGTTTGCTGTGGTAGGGGGGGCTATCTTTGGTTTTAGTATCAGTATAGTGCTTTCTTTTTTTTTCATTTTTTTATTGTTACTTATTTTTTTTGAGTGTTCCAAGATTCATTGCCCATTCCCCACACCCAGTTCTCCATGCAATAGGTGCCCTCAGTACCCACCACCAGGCTCTCCCATCCCCCCACCCCCTTACCTCCAGGTCCATCAGTTCGTTTCTGTGTCCAAAGTCTCTCTTGTTTTGTTTCTCTCCTTTTCTAAAATGTGTTTGTAAGTTTCATTCTTATTACATTTTTTGGAATATTTTCATAAAAATAGGTACTGTTTCTTCTTTAAATGTCTGGTATAATTCACTAGTGAATCCATCTCGTCTGGGAGATTTATTTTTTCATAATTTTTGGTTACCAATTCAATTTCAGTACTTTTATTTATTTTTTAAAAGATGTTATTTATTTATTTTCAGAGAGATAGCGAACAAGCAGGGGGAGCAGCAGGCAAAGGGAGAAGTAGGCTACCTGTTGAGCAAGATGTTCAATGGAGGACTTAATCCCAGGACTTGGGCTCATGACTTGAAATCAAGGCAGACATTTAACTAACTGAGTCACCCAGGCATAACTATTTTATTTTTGTTTTATTTTATTTTATTTTTTCAGTGTTCCAAGATTCATTGTTTAGTGCCAACACCCAGAGCTCCATGCAATATGTGCCCTCAGTACCCACACCAGGCTCTCCCATCTCACCACACCCTTCCCTACAAGACCCTCAGTTTGTTTCTCAGTCCAAACTCTCTCATGTTTCATTTCTCTCCCTGAATTACCATACTTCTCATTTATTTTCCTTCTCCTACTGTCCTCTGTATTACATCTTAATGTACACAAGTAAGTGAAACCAGGTGATACTTGACTTTCTCTACGTGGCTTATTTCACTCAGCATTATCGCTTCAAATTCAGTTCATGTTGCTAAAAATGTTGGATATTCATCCTTTCTGATGGAGGTGTAGTATTCCATTGTATATATGTACCACATCTTCTTTATTCATTCATCTGTTGAAAGGCACCTTGGCTCTTTCCACAGTTTGGCGATTGGGACCATTGCTGCAATGAATATTGGGGTATATATGGCCCTTCTTTTCACTACATCTGTATCTTTGGGGTAAATACCCAGTAGTGACATTTCAGGGTCATAGGATAGCTCTATTTTTAATTTTTTAAGAAATCTCCACACGGTTTTCCAAAGTGGCTGCACCAACTTGCATTCCAACCAACAGTGTAAGAGGGTTCCCCTTTGTCCGCAGCCTCTCCAATACTTGTTGTTTCCTGTCTTGTTAATTTTGGTCATTCTGACTGGTGTAAGGTGATATCTCAGTGTGGTTTTGATTTGAATTCCCCTGATAGCTAGTGACGCTGAACATTTTTTCATGTGTCTGTTAGCCATTTGTATATCTTCTATGGAGAAGTGCCTCTTCATATCTCTTGCTCATTTTTTGATGTGTTCATCTTCTTTTTGGGTGTTGAGTTTGAGGAGTTCCTTATGGATCTTGGATATCATCCCTTTGTCTGTAGTGTCATTTGCAAATATCTTCTCCCATTCTTTGGGTTGCCTCTTTGTTTTCTTGAGTGTTTCCTTTGCTGTGCAGAAGCTTTTTATTTTGATGAAGTTCCAAAAGTTCATTCTCGCTTTTGTCTCCTTTGCCTTTGGAGGTGTGTCTTGAATGAAGTCGCTGTGGCTGATGTCAAAGAGGTCACTGCCTATGTTCTCTTCCAGGATTTTGATGGATCCCTGCCTCACCTTGAGGTATTTCATCCATTTGGAGTTTGCCTTTGTGTGTGGTGTAATAGAATGGTCTAGTTTCATCCTTCTATACGTAGCTGTCCAATTTTCCCAGCACCATTTATTGAGGAGACTGTCCTTTTTCCACTGGATATTTTTTCCTGATTTGCCAAAGATAATTTGACCATATATTTGGGGGTCCATATCTGGACTCTCTATTCTGTTCCATTGGTCTATTTGTCTGTTTTTGTGCCAGTACCATGCTATCTTAGTGATCACAGCTTTGTAATAAAGCCTGAAGTCTGGTAACGAGATGCCCCCAGCTTTGTTTTTCTTCTTCAACAATTCCTTAGTGATTCGGGGTCTCTTTTGGTTCTATATAAATTTTAGGATTGTTTGTTCCAATTTTTTGAAAAATGTTGATGGTATTTTGATCAGGATGGCATTGAAAGTATAGATTGCTCTGGGCAGTATAGACATTTTAACAATGTTTATTCTTCTAATCCATGAGCAGGGAATGCTCTTCCATCTTTTTGTGTCTTTGTAAACTTTTCTTTCATGAGTGTTCTGTAGTTCCTTGAGTACAGATCCTTAACTAATTTGGTTAGGCTTATTCCTAAGTATCTTATGGTTTGGGATGCTATAGTAAATGGAATAAATTCTCTGATTTCTCTTTCTATATTTTCATTTATAAGAAAGCAACTGATTTCTGTGCATTGACTTTGTATACTGCCACATTACTGAATTCTTGTATGAGTTCTAGTAGTTTGGGGGTAGAGTCTTTTGGGTCTTCCACATAGAGTATCATGTCATCTGCAAAGAGAGATTTTTACTTCTTCTTTGCCAGGTTGAATACCTTTTATTTCTTTCTGTTGTCTGATTGCTGTTGCTAGAACTTCTAACACTATGTTGAACAGTAGTGGTGAGAGTGGGCATCCTTGTCTTGTTCCTGATCTCAGAGGGAATGTTGTCAGTTTTTCCCCGTTGAGAATAATATTCGCCGTTGGTTTTTCATAGATCAATTTTATGAGGTTGTGGAATGTTCCCTCTATCCCTATACTTTGAAGAGTTTTAATCAGAAATGGGTAATGTATTTTGTCAAATACTTTTTTCTGCATCAATTGAGAGTACCATATAGTTCTTCTCTTTTATCTTATTGATTTGTTCTATCACATTGATTGATTTGTGAGTGTTGAACCACCCTTGCATCCCAGGGATAAAACCACCTGGTCATGGTGGATAATCTTTTTAATGTATTGTTGGATCATGTTAGCAAGGATTTATTAAGAATCTTGGCACCCAAATTCATCAGAGATATTGGTCTGAAGTTCTCCTTTTTGATGGAGTCTTTGTCTGGTTTGAGGATTAGAGTAATGCTGGCTTCATAGAAAGAGTCTGGAAGTTTTCCTTCTGTTTCTATTTTTCGAAACAGCTTCAGGAGAATGGGTGTTATTTCTTCTTTGAATGTTTGGTGAAATTCCCAGGAAATCTATCTGGTACTGGGCTCTTGTTTTTTGGGAGGTTTTTGATCACTGCCTCAATCTCCTTACTATATATAGGTCTATTCAGATTGTCAATTTCTTCCTGTTTCAGTCTTAGAAGTTTGTCTGGTTTCTAGGAATGCATCCATATCTTCTAGGTTGTTTAACTTATTACATATAACTGTTGATAGTAATTTTTGATTATTGTTTCTATTTCCTTGGTGTTAGTCATGATCTCTCCCCTTTCATTCATAATTTTATGAACTTGAGTCTTCTCTCTTTTCTTTTGGATAAGTTTGGCCAATGGTTTATCGATCTTATTCTTTCAAAGAACCAGCTTCTAGTTTGGTTGATGTGTTCTACTTTATCTCCAGTTTCTAATTCATTGGTCTCTGCTGTAATCTTAATTATTTCCTGTATTATGCATGGGGTTGTTTTAATATGTTGTTGATTTTCCAGTTATTTAAGGTGTAATGAGAGTTGGTGTATTCGAGATTTTTTCAATTTTTTTCAGTGAGCCTTGGATGGCTATGTATTTCCCCCTTAGGACTGCTGTTGCTGTATTCCATAGATTTGGATTGATGTATCTTCATTTTCATTTATTTTCATGAAGTGTTTCAGTTCTTCCTGGATTTCCTGGTTGATCCACAGATTCTTGAGCAGGATAGTCTTTAGCTTCCAAGTGTTTGATTTTCTTCTGAAGTTTTTGTTGTGGTTCAGTTCCTGTTTCACAGCATTGTGGTCAGAGAATATGCAGGAATAATGACAATCTTCTGGTATCAGTTGAGCCCTGATGTATGACCTAGTATGTGGTCTATTCTGGAGAAAGTTCCATGTGCACTCAAGAAGAATGAGTATTCCAGAGACTGTAACCCCAGTCACAGAATTACTGGAAATAAACATAAGCAATATGACAGAAATGGAATTCAGGGTAGCAATCATCCAAGCAATTGCTAACTTGGAAAAAAAAAACATTAGTCTCAAGATAGAAGCTCTAATGACAGAAATGAAAGCCAAGGAGACAATAACAGACACTTATCCAAAGAAGACATACAAATGGCTGATAAACACATGAAAAAGTATTCATCATCATTAGCCATCTGGGAAATTCAAATCAAAACCATATTGAGATAACACATTACTCCATTTAGAGTGGCAAAAATTAACAAGGCTGCATACAAATCTTAAAAGGCTTTATTATTACTGAACACTACCTTTGGTTTCTTAATATGGATTCCACTGAATATGTAGATTGTTTTTGGAGTGTGGGTATATTAACAATATTAATTCTCTATTCATAAGAATGAAATACTTTTGTTTGTAAAGTTTTTACTTAGATTAGAGTTAGTTAACATAAAGAATAATATTAGTTTCAGGTGTACAATATAGTTATTCAACACTTCCCTGTAAAACTTGGTGCTCTTAAATTCCATCACCAGTATAAATCCCCCACTGCACCTTCCCTCTGTTAACCATCACTTTGTTCTCTAGAGATAAGACTGTTTCTTGGTTCGCTTCTCTGTGTTTTAAGTAAAATAAATCAGACAGAGAAAGACAAATCCCATGTGATTTCATTCATATTTGCAGTTTAAGAAATAAAACAAATAAGCAAAATGACCATGTTTCATTTCTTTCACCAATATTTTCAGGGTTTTTTGTGTACAAGCATTTCACCTCCTTGTTTAAATTTATTCATAGATATTGTATTCTTTTTGATACAATTATAAATAAAAATTTTTCTTAATTTCTTTTTCTAATTGTTAATTATTAGTTTGTTAGAAACAACATGCTTTGTATATTGATTTTGTATTTTGAATCTTTACTAAATTCATTTTTTAGTTCCAGTGATTTTATTTGTGTTTATTGATTTATTTGTTGTTTTTTGTTTCTTCTGGAGTTTTTAGGATTTTTTTATATACAAGGCCATGCCATCTGCAAACAGACAAATTTGCTTCTTCCTTTCCTTCCTTCCTTTCCTTTTATTTCTTTTTCTTGTCTAGTTCCTCTGGCTAGTACTTCCAGTACTATATTAAATAAGATTGTCTTCCTTCTTTTATATTCTGTATTTCTAATTGTTTATCAATTTTGCCAGTATTTGTGAAGTTATTTTTGCTTCTTTAATTTTATTGTTCATATAGTTTCTCTTTTTTTTGTTTTCCTTTAACATAACCTTTATAATTGTTTTTTTCTCTTTTTTCAGCTTAGTATACTTTTATTTTTTCTAGTTACTTAAGGTGGTAGGTCATGTTATTGATTTGTGGGCTTTCTCCTTTTTTTATAAGTGTTTACACACATAAACTTTACTGAGCACTGCATTGTTCCTTCCCATACATTAAGTATGTTGTGATTTAGTTTTGGTTTAGCTCAATGATTTCTAAACTTCCCTTTGATTTCTACTTTGATCCATTATATGTTTAAGAATGTGTTGTTTCGGGGCGCCTGGGTGGCTCAGTGGGTTAAGCAACTGCCTTCGACTCAGGTCATGATCCTGGAGACCCAGGATCAAGCCCCACATTGGGCTTCTTGCTCAGTGGGAGTACTGCTTCTCCCTCTCTCACTCCCCCTGCTTGTGTTCCCTCTCTGGCTGTGCTTCTCTCTGTCAAATAAATAAATAAAATCTTAAAAAAAAAGAATGTGTTGTTTCATTCCCATATGTTTGTGGGTTTTTTTCAGAATTTTTTGTTATTGATTCTAAATCCTTTTGTGGTCAGAAAGATATTTTATGTCATTTCAATACTTTAATTTTATTAAAACTTATTTTGTGGCC
This sequence comes from Spilogale gracilis, assembly GCA_004023965.1. NCBI lineage: Eukaryota > Metazoa > Chordata > Mammalia > Carnivora > Mephitidae > Spilogale > Spilogale gracilis. Next base: position 46,941 of record PITA01002364.1, on the reverse strand, counting down.
TACTATATGGTCTTTCCTGAAGAATGTTCTATATACAATTAAATATATTGTCTATTCTGCTGTAGTTAGGAAGATTATTCTATATATCTCTCTTAGATGTAGCTGCTTTACAGAGTTTTTCAAGTGTTTGATTTCCTTTTCTATATGTCATCTAATTGTTCTCTCCAATTTTGAGAGTGGGATACTGAAGATTCCATCTGTTATTTTGGAACATTGTTTCCATGAATTATGTCCATTTCTGTATTGTATATTTTGTATAAAATACAATATATAGTATATGTTTCCTTTCATATATTTTATATATTTTATACAGTCTTTCTTTATGTCTTATAAGAAATTTTGTGTTTAAATATACTATTCATTTTGTCTTTATTAGTATAGTAAGTCTAGCTTTCTTCTGTTGTTTTTCTTTTGTGTGTTGAATATAATTTTCCCATCATTTTATGTTAAAACAATTTGTGTCTTTGGATTTAAATGACATTTTTTAGACAAAGTATGTTCCAATTATATTTTAAACCAATTTTTCCTCTTTCTGCCTCTTGGTTGGAGAGTTAATCTGTTTGCATTTGATATAAGTCAATACACTGTAATTTAATGTAATTATAAATAAGATAATTAAATTTTGTGATTTTGTTAGTTTTAGAATATGTCATTTTTATCCATTTATGCCTTCATTACAGTTGTTTTGCTTTATTTTTAAAAGATTTTATTTATTTATTTGTTTGTTTGTTTGTTTGTTTGTTTGTTTATTTGATTTATGACAAAGAGAACCCAAGCAGGGGAAGGACAGAAGGAGAAACAGACTCCCCACAGAGCAGGGAGTCTGATGTGGGTCTTGATCCCAGGACTTTGTGATCATGACCTGAGTGTAAGACAGATGCTTCAACTGCTTAACTGACTGAGCAATGCAGGCAATCCCTGTGTTTTGTTTTAAAAAATATATTTTCTATTAGAACACTTTTTTTCCTTCTCATTACTTTGTTTTTAAGATTTTATGCATTTATTTCAGAGACAGAGCACAAGCAGGGGAGAGAGACTGAGGGTAGGGATAAATAGACAGCCCACTGATCAGAGATCCCAATCTGGGGATCCATTCCAGGACCCTAAGAGCATGGCCTGAGTTGAAGTTAGATGCTTAGCCAACTGAGCCACCCAGGAGCCCCTCTCCTCATTTCTTTTAATATAAGACTTTTAGTTAATTATTTGTTAGCTATCCTAATAATACTTATTAAGTCTTTCATTTGCAAATGTTACTGCTTTCAAGATGGCAGAAGGCATTTTGGGGAGTTCCCTGAAGTGAGCTCAATTCCAGCAAAAAAGCACTACAGGACCACTGTGAGCACCCATGAAATCAGCCTGAAATGTGATATTCACGCTTCTGGATCACCACAGGGGACAGACCATCGGCAAAAAGGGAAGGAGATTTTAAAGACTTGCACGGGACCTGAGGAGCCATGGGTCACCTGGCAAAGACAAGGTTGTGCAATCCAAAAGAAGTTGTGGTTTTGAGGTGTAGGAGTGAGCAACAAGCGGGGGCTTGGGCAGAAATCAATCCAGCATCTGTGCCTGCCCGGCTGTGACAGGCTGCCAACCCGGAGGTGGGAAAGAGCCTCTCTCTGTGTAGAGGCTCTCTCTGGGAAGGAGGTCAGGGAGCAGAAAACTTGCTCTGACCTGACTTCCTCAGCAGCTGAAAAAGGACAGAAAAGAACAAAGCTCCGCCACCAGAACTGTAACCTGACAACCTGGTTACCATTGAGACCAGTCTCAGGAAGGGGGCGGAGAGATGCAGCCCAGGTAGAAGGGACTGAAAACAGTGTGGCAGGCCCCACCCCCAGAAAGCAAGCCAGAAGCTCAGGAGGACAACACTCAAACTGTAAAACCCCAACATCGGGGGGAAAGGCAATTTATTAAACTCCTGGTACTGACTATAAGTACCAAAAGCCCTACACTTTATTGATACAGTTTTCCACCTTATTTGTTTTTTTAACTTTTTTCTATTTTTACTTTTAAATCTTCCATTTTAAACTTAAAATTTAAGTTTTTCTTCTTTCAATTTTAACCCCCTGTTTATCACAATCTGATGATACTCAATACAACACCCCATAACATTTTTTTTAATTTTCTTTTATTTTTGTTACCTTGAAATTTTTTCAAACACACTCCTGTATTTTCTGCTGTTGTTGTTGCCTCTTGTTTCCCTGTTTGTTTTCTCTGTTTTTCCCTTTCTTCTCCCTTTATTCCTTTATTCTCTCTTTTACATATACATGTACTTATAAGCTTCAAATCAACCCCATATCCCTATTCAATACTACGCCTATATACAACCAGTTCTAATCTCCCTATGTCTTTAGAAAGTAGGCTCCTCCAACAATAATAACAAGACTCAGGAGCATCTGAAATGCATTCCTTGCCCACAAGGAGTGTCTGCCCTCACCTTCCCACTCTAGTCTGTCAGTGTTTCTGTGTAATTGTCTTTGCTTTTGTATTATATAAATACTGGTCTTGGAGGTCATATAGGTTGGGCTTCGCTTTTTGATCTCTTCATTTACCTTTGATAGCCCTTTTATTTACCCTGTAACAGTTTTGTACCATATAAATCCTACCACTGGGCCCCACTCTGGCAGGGGTTTCTTTTCTTTCTTCCTCTCTTCCATTTTCTTTTTTCTTTCTCCTCCCTTTTCGGTGGTGAATTCTGGTTGCTCCAAAACCTTCCAGGGACCAACCCACCTAGATAGTGGCTGATATATTTAGCTATACACCTCCTCAACCACTCCTCGCCACAATGACTCGGAGGAGGAACATCCAAGAGAAGAAGAACCCCAAGACTGCAACCCCAGTCACAGAATTACTGGAAATGAAATAAACAATATGACAGAAATGCAGTTCAGGGCAGCAATCGTCCAATCAATGGCTAATTTAGAAAAGAACATTAGTCTCAAAGTGGAAGCCATAGCAACAGAAGTGAAAGCTGAGGTTAGAAAGGCTATAGATGAGATGCAATCTAATTTAAATATGCTAACAGCCAGAGTAAGTGAAGCTGAAGATCGTATCAGTGATTTAGAAGACAGATAGATTAAGAAGGAGGAGCAAGGGAAGTCGTGGAGCAAACAGCTAAAATCCCAAGAAAACAGAATAAGGGAAATAAATGATGCCATGAAACGCTCCAATATCAGAATTAGTGGAATCCCAAAGGAGTTGAGAGAGAGAGAAGCCTAGAAGATATTGTTGAACAAATCATGGATGAAAATTTCCCAAATCTGGGGAATGAAACAAATGTTCATATCCTAGAAGCAGAGAGGACACTCCCCAAGATCAATGAGGTCAGAAAAACCTTCAGGCACATAATAGTAAAATTCGCAAATTATAAAACCAAAGAGTATGTCTTAAGGGCAGCTAGGAGAAAGCGATCCCTTACCTATAGAGGAAGGACTGTCAGAATAATGTCAGACATTTCCGCAGAAACCTGGGAAGCCAGAAAGGGCTGGCAAGACATATTCAGGAAGTTACATGACAAAAATATGCAACCCAGGGTAATGTATCCAGCAAGGTTAACTTTTAAAATGGAAGGAGAAATTATGAGCTTCCAAGACTGCCAAGGTCTAAAAGATTATGCAACCACTAAGCCATCACCACAAGAAATGCTAAGAGGGATTCTATAGAGGAGAAATGAACCCCAGACTGACTCTCACCACAATGCCGTGAAACTGGAACTCAACCACCATAAAAAGTTCAGGAGAAAATCAAACACTTGGAAACTAAAGACGATTCTGCTCAAGAATCTGTGGATCAATGAAGAAATCAAAGAAGAACTGAAACACTTCATGGAAACCAATGAGAATGAAGATACATCCATCTGAAATCTATGGTATACAGCAAAGGCTGTCCTAAGGAGGAAATTCATAGCCATCCAAGCCTCACTCAAAAAAATTGAAAAATCCCGAATACACCAACTCTCATTACACCTAAAAGAACTGGAAAATCAACAAAAAATTAAACCAACCCCCCACACAAGGCAGGAAATAATAAGCATTAGAGCAGAGATGAATAAATCAGAAACTAGAGATACAGTAGAATGCATCAATGAAACTAGAAGCTGGTTCTTTGAAAGAATCAATAAGATCGATAAACCATTGGCCAAACTAACCCAAAAGAAAAGGGAGAAGACCCAAATTAACAAAATCATGAATGAAAGGGGAGAGGTCACGACTAACACCAAGGAAATAGAAACAATCATCAAAAAATAGTATCATTTGCAAATGCTAGTTTTAAATAATACCAACTTAGTTTCAGTAATATATATCTTTTTCCTATAAAGCACCATTTCCCTTTATGTAGTCACAAATTACCTTTTTACATATTTTCTTATTGATATAGTTTTATAACTATTGTTTTAGGTAACTCTCTTAAATGACACAGTAATTATAGAGGTGTTACACATCAATTATAACTTTACATTCACTTTTTATTTCTCCATGCATTTTCCTTTCTTGGTGTTATTTCTTCTTGTCGATCTGGTTTACCAGATACTTTAATTTTAGGATGAAAGAAATATTTAAAAATGCATTTTTGGTAAACAGATCTACTAGAAATGAATTCTCCCAGTTTTTTTTAAAGATTTTATTTATTTGACAGAGAGGAACACAGCCAGAGAGGGAACACAAGCAGGGGGAGTGACAGAGGGAGAATCAGGCTTCCTGCCGACCAGGGAGCCCAATGTGGAACTCGATCCCAGGTATCCTGGATCATGACCTGAGCCAAAGGCAGTCGCCCAACCAACTGAGCTACCCAGGTGCCCCTCAGTTTTGTTTGTTTGTTTGTTTGTTTGTTTGTTTATGTGGGAATGTGTTGTTTTCTCTTTAATTTTTGAAGGATAATTTCCCAATTTCTGATTGATAGCCTTTTTTCAGTATTTTGAATACATCCATCTACCCTCCTTCTACTATTCTGTAGCTTCTGATGAAAAATTGGTTACTTATTCAGAATCTCCTGTATGTGATAACTTGATTTAATCTTGCTGCTTTAAGGGTTGTCTTCTGCTTTCAATAGTTTTGATATTATGCTCCTCTAAGAGGATCTCTCAGCTTATCCTACCTGGTGTTTATTAAGATTCTTGGATGTTTATTTCCATGTATTTCACCATATTTTGAATGTTTCAGGTATTATTTCTTCACATAGACTTTCTGCCCTATTCTCTCCATATTTTTCTTGGGAGATTCCCAAGATTGATTTAATTTGAGAGAGAATGAGGGAAATAAGGAGATCAAGAGAGAGAGGGAGCAGGACATGGAGGGGCAGAGATAGAGGGAAAGAAAATCTCCAGCATACTGTGCACTGACCATGCAACCTGACATAGGGATCAATTTCAGAACACTGAGATCATGATCTGAGCCAAAACCAAGAATCAGGCACTTAACTGAGTATGTGACCCAGTAGCCCCTCTTTTTTGTTTGTATATTTGTTTGTTAATAAGCTTAATAATATACCACTGTCCATTGTTTTAGTGTTTTTTATTCACTTTTCAAAATGGATTTTCTCAATTGACCTCTTTTCATGTTTTATGATTATTTCTGCTATTTCATAAAATATTCTCTTGCAAACTGTTGTGTCTTTTTTTTTATTGTAATCTCCAACCCAGGATTTTTATTTCCATCTTTTTTATACTTCTATAAATAGATAACATAAATATTCTATATTTGGTTAGGCATTGTTCTTATACTTTTAGTTCTTTGGTAATGGTTTCCTCTAGGCCTTTGGGTATATTAAAATAAGTTGACTTAAAATCCTTTCTAATCAGTCCAATATTTCTGTTGGTACAAGCTCTGTAAATATATTCTACAGAAATAATAATGCTTTCTTTTTTCTTTTGCATGTTACTTATTATTTTTCTGAAAACTTGTTAGTTATATTATAGAGTGAGAACCCTAGGATCAGATTTGTCTCTTCAACAAATGGTGTTGGACAAATTGGACAGCAACATGCAGAATAATGAACTGGACCACTTTGTTATTACATTATACACAAAAATAAATTCAAAATGGATTAAAGACCTAAACAGGAAACAGTAGTCCATCAAAGGAACTAGAAAGGAACACAAGCAGCAATCTCCTTAACCTTAGCTCTGGCAAATTCTTACTAGTCATGTCTCCAGGGACAAAGGAAACAAAAACAAAAACAAAAATGTACTATTGGGACTTCATCAAGGTAAAATTTTCTTCACCAGGATGGGAGACAATCAACCAATAAAAGGCAACCCACAGAATAGGAGAAGATATTTGCAAACAACATATTGGATAAAGGGCAGTATCCAAAATCTATAAAGAACTTATCAAACTCAACATCCAAAAAACAAACAAGAAAAACTCCAGTTAAGAAATTGACAGAGTACATGGACAAACATTTCTCCAAAGAAAACATACAAATGGCTAACAGACACATGAAAAAATGCTCCACATCACAAGTCATCAGGGAAAGACAAATCAAAGCCACAATGAGATACCACCTCATACTGGTCAGAATGGTAAAATTAACTCAGGAATCAAAAGAGATGTTCGTGAGGATGCAGAGAAAGGAGAACACTCTTATAATGTTAGTGGGAATGAAAATTGCTGTGGCCACTCTAGAAAACAGTATGGAGTTTCCTCAAAGAGTTAAACGTAGAACTACCCAATGGTCAAGCAAATGCACTAGGTATTTAGTCAAAGGATATTAAAATAGTGACTCAAAGGAGCACATATATCCCAGTGTTTATAGCAGCAATGTCCACTGGAGTCAAAACATGGAAAAAGCCCAAATGTCCATCAACAGATTAATGGATAAAAAATAGATGGTGTGTGTACACACACACACATGCACACACACACACACACACACACACACATACACACACACGTGCATAATGGACTAGTACTTGGCTATCAAAAAGAATGAAGTTTTGCCATTTGCAGCAACATAGATGGAAATAGAGTGTATTATATTAATTGAAATAAGTCAGTCAGACAAAGACAAATACCGTATGATTTTACTGATGTGTAGAATTTAAGAAACAAAACAGATGAACATAGTGGAAGGGAGGGAAATATAAAATAAAGTAAGGTAGACAGTAAAGGATGCAAACCATAAGAGATTATTAAATAGAGGGAACAAACAGGGTTGTTGTAGGGCAGGGTTGTGAGGGAATGGGGTAAGTGGGTGATGGATATTAAGGAGGGCACTTGTAATGAGCACTGGGTGTCATAATATGCAGCTGATGAATCATTAAATTCTACCTCTAAAACTAATACTAAAACTAACTCAACTAAGTTGAATTTAAATAAAATCTTGAAAGAGACAAATAAACAAACAAATAAATAAATAATAAGTAAATGAATGAATGAATAAAGAAAGAAAGAAATGAAATGGATGTCTTGAAACTTGAATGAGTCACCAAAAAGAGGAATTTGATATGTCAAATGGATAAACATCAATCAGGCTAATATAATGGTGAGTGACTGGTGTTTGCCTTTATTTAGATTTAATGGAAAAGGAAGATCTCTCTGGTAAAGCCTATTTGTTTTGGGATCTGAATAAGCAATAAACAAGCCATATGCAACTATAATTTGTAATTATTACTGGGAATTGAATATCCACCAATATTCCCCAATATGTAATGCCCAGAAGGGGAGAATGTTGTAACTCTCATTGTAGAATATGAGGTGCATGTTATTTTGAGACTTAGGAGTAGTTTAGAAAGAGGTACCTGAACCTCTGATCCTTCTATATTGTTTTGTCACCTTTACAAGTATAGAGGATCTAGTAAAGGAATCCCACTAGAGTAAAGGAGAAACCCAGAAGAGCTACTCAACTAATAACTTCCACATTAGGCCTTATGGATGAAAAAACGTGCCTATGTAAGTTCATTAAAATTTCAGAGTTATTTTTATAGAAGCTAGCATTTAGAAACATTCTCTACTATTAGAATTTGCAACCTGAATGAGTACTGACATTACAAAACCTAAAATCTTTATACTTGGCAGGGAATGTCAGGTGGTGGATGATGTGTAACTGATTTCAAATGCTGGAATGACAGCTATCCCTTTTGAGCAAGGTTAACATATTTTGTTAAATGATTGCCTGTGATAATTTGAAGTGAGACCTTATGCATGTGTAGTTGATAGTTCTAAGAGAGCTGACTAGAAAATGAAGCATAGAAAGTGTTTGCCTACTCTTGCTGGTTGCCTTAGTCAAGGTGTTAGACAAAAAAAAAGGAGCTCAGTAAAGAAGTACCTAATATGCAACAAAAATTAAATGGTGTAGTTAAGGCTAAAAATCTAGTGTCTTGCAGGTTTGAAAAATCTGATTACTTTTATATTTCAAAGAATAAGATTAAATAATGTTTTAAAAATATGCTCCCCATAATAGTCTCCATTCAGTGATAATATTCCAGTAAAATTTATCAGTGAAATATCAGATTAAGGTTGTGGTATTTATATCTGTCATTTCAGATGATTTCAGTATAAATATTCATATGGAATGAAGCACAGAGGGGCAATAAGTAAATTAAGGAAGCATCAGAGTTTTTTTCTGGAAAATAACTATCTGGTTACTGATACTGCTTACAGGAAACAGAAAGTTCAGATATGTTTTAAGTTACCAAAACACCCACAGGCCTCATATTTAAAAATATATTAAGTTAAATTATTAAATTAAATTAAATTAAATTAAAATTTAAAAAAGTAATCTAAGAGGCAAGAATTCTGTACAACTACAGGTACACAACAGAGCACAAGTAGCCTTGGAGCTATCATAGTCTCTAAAGTGGATGTATCCCATATGTTCACTATAAAGGTGGACTTAGACCTGGTAACCCAAGAAGATGCCAGGGAGGTACAGAGAACAGTAGCAAGGGCTTTATTCCTTGAAAGCAGAACCAGGGCTTTTTAGGAAAAGACTTTATATTACCATTCATAAATTTGCATATCAGAATGGCAGAATCACTAGGCTTATGTCTACTGTTTGACATATGTATAGATATGCATGTCTTTTTCTTATTATTTCTTAAGGAGAACATTTTTTTGAAAATTATTTTCCTACTGTTTCATTCCCTGTATCATACATGTGTGTGTGCATGAAAGTTCAAGTGGTGAACATGTGGATGTGAGTATATTTGTGAGGTGATTCACAAATTTAGTTAATAGGTGGCTGGAACATTAGGACCCATATTCAGTTCTGATGGAGAAGTTTGTGGATACTCCAAGTATCTTGGACCTTAAGTTAGATGTGCTAACTGAATTAAACTTTGAGGTTTCTCTCTTGAGGAAGGTGTGTTCTATGTGTGAGAAGAGGAGTACATAGAAGTACTTCCTGACTAGAGAGACTATATGTGGCAGAGACAAGCAGCATTTCTCTAGAGATGGATGCTTTCCTAACATTACATAGATATGTGCCTAGAAGTGATTCCCTGTCATGGCTATGTGTTGCAGCTCCTTTCTACCTGCATGAGACCATGTAGAAAGGACATCCTGTAGAGTGCCAACAGAAGTACACCTTACATGAACAGTATATCTTGTGAGATGTTAGGGAAAGAAGGGCTTTAAGGACTGCAAAGGTCATGTGGGTCATATTCTTCAGTTTGACTCAGTCCGTTGCCCACATATAAACTTCAGTGTTTATTGAATGATAGTAAGAGCTGTTCTCTAGTGTAAATTAGTTCTCCTTAATAGGTATCTATTCACTGCTGCTGAGATGCTTCTATGTTAAAACAAACATTAATCTTGCTATTTTAAGGGTAAGGTAGTCACCATGATGTAAGAACAGCTCTATATCACACACTTGTTGAGGATGAGGACATTGATACCAAATATCCAGTCTCTGCAGTGACTTACTGATACTGAAAAAGACTTTACCTTCCGTGCATGGGGTTTGTTTTCAGAGTGGTCATCCGAAGCACAACTATTAAAAACCAACCTTATAAGTGACTCTGTATTCCACTGTCAATGTCCTCTGCAGCCATTTCCCACAAGGGCAGCCCTCCACCTGGGCAGAGACTTTGTTAAGCAACCCAGTAAAAATGTGCACCCTCTTTAGGTCTCTCACTTTCCCCCATCTTTGATTTCCCTAAGGAGAAATCCCCTCCCAGCCATATGCTGACTGGATGTGCCAAGGCCATTGACCAACTCAGGACATTGCTCTGAGCTCTGCATCCAATGCAGGCACATGAGCATCCTGGACATATTCATCTATGGTGACTTCCCTGCAGAAGGAATGTTTGTTCTCTCTCCCTACCCATCTGTCATTCCATATGAGAGATGATCTCAGACTAACAGCTGCTTATGGCTCTAAGAGGACACCTTAGGGGAGGTGAGGACTTGTCAATTCTATTTCCTAGTGAGAATGGAGGAAACTTCCACTGATGCTCCAGAAATCTCTGCCTTAAAAAACTCTTAGTGTTCAGAACATTTCTCCTAAGAATGATACTTCTGACACGGGTAGATTCCGTTTTCCGAGTCTATGTCTCTTCCCATCTGGTATTCAATTTTCTAGTTGATTAAAGGAATTTATTTTTTCCTTGATTCAATGCCCTTGGATTTTAGATATTTTCTTTTCTGCCCTGCATTTACTATTTGTTAGCTGAATAACTTTAGCAGATTATTTGTTTGTCCTAGTCTCAATGAGAATGGGGAATACTTTATCAGAGCTTCAGTTTCCTCAGTATAAAAAGGAGAAATATATTTAATTAGTAGCTTTGTTGTGAAGATTTGATTTAATAATGTGCATAAGAGTACTTGGAAAGCATTTAGAAAATACCTGGTCACTATTAATGCTCACAGACAGCTAACAGTATCTATACTGAATTAACATGTAAAGGTTTATATACATGAATTAATTTATCTCTCACTATCTCTTCTTCCTCCTCATATTCTTTTTCTCCTCCTCTTCCCCCACCTCTTCATCTTAATAGTTTTAATCTTCTCTGTTGTCATCTTATTCTTTTTGGTCAGAATGATTAATCTGAGATCTAGCTTCTTACATATATTCTTTAAGTTTTCTGACATAACAAAAAATGTAGATAATTATGTATATAACTAGATGAGTTAAGCGATGGCATATACTATAAAACTGTGTTTTCAAAGTTTCATACTACTCTCTAATTCTTTCTTTCTCTTTCTTCCTTTTTTCTTTCTTTCTTTTCTTTTCTTTTTTCTTCTTTTTCTTCATCTTATTATTAACTTTATGATAAGAGCACTTTACATAAGATTATTCTTTTAGCAATTTAAGTGTATACTACACTATGTATAAGCCATATGCTGTAAAATAGATCTCTAGAACTGATTACTCATATAATATAAATTTTGTAAAATTTTACTAGTACCACCCTATTTCCTTTCCTCACATCTTCTGGAAATCACTCTTCTACTTTCTGCAACATGTATTCCACCATTTTATATTCCTCATGTAAATTGTATTATGTCATATTTTTCCTCCTGTCTGGTTTATTTCACTTAACGTCTTTTAGGTTTATATATGTTGTAAAAGGTAAGGTCTTCTTTTTATTTTTTAATACCATTGGATAATGCTCCATTGTATTGATATGCCACATTTTCTTTATCTAGTCATCTACCAGTAGATATTTAGATTCCTCTAATGCATTTGTGTGAAAAATGCTGTTATAAACATAGAAAGACAAATATTATAATTCTCATTCTATTTTTAGTATTTTAGAAACTTTCATATTGTTTACAAAATCATTCAACCATATCATATTTCTACCAGTAGTTAACAAAGATTATCTTTTCTTCACATGTTCCTCAACATTTGTTGTTCTTTGTTTAATTTTATAATAGTCATCCAAAACAGAATGGAGTTATTATTTTTTTATTTCTTTTTGATAATTACTGATTTAAACCACCTCTCCATATATCTGCTGGGTATTTGCATGTCTTCCTTTAAAAAAAAAATATTTACTTTTTCATCGCAGCAATGGCCACAATTGCCAAACTGTGGAAAGAGCCAAGGTGCCCATCAACAGATGAATGGATAAAGAAGATGTGGTACATATATACAATGGAGTACTATGCCTCCATCAGAAAGGATGAATATCCAACTTTTGTAGCAATGTGGACTGGATTGGAAGAGATTATGCTAAGTGAAAGAAGCCAAGTAGAGAAAGTCAAGTATCACATGGTTTCACTTACTTGTGGTGCATGAGGGGTAACCTGGAGGACAGTGGGAGAAGGAAAGTAAATGGGAAGTAGGGTAATCCAGGGAGAGAAACGAAACAACAGAGACTTTGGACACAGAAAGAAACTGAGGGACTTGGAGGGAGGGGTGGAGGGATGGGAGAGCCTGGTGTTGCATACTGGGGGCACCTAATGCATGGAGCACTGGGTGTGGGGAATGGGGAATGAATCTTGGAACACTGGAAAATAAAAAACTTAAGTAACAAAAAAATATTTACTTTTTTAAAAAAATTATTTGTTTATTTGTATTGTGTTATGTTAGTCACCATAAAATACATTATTAGTTTTTGATGTGGTGTACCAAAATTCATTATTTACATATAAAACCCAGTGATCTGTGCAATATTTATTTATTTAAGAGAGAGAGAGAGAGGGAGAGAGAGTGAGCAGGGGGGGGCAGAGGGTAAAAGAATCAGTCTCAGTGCAGCAGGTCTCTTCCCAAGAAGAATAGCAGAACCCCCAGCCACCACTTCTGGCCAGAGTTCTGCAAGGTTTCAGTTCTAGAGTAGTATTATCAGGGCACATTTAACTAGAGCACACCTAGTTAAATCTCACTACACTGCCTAAGGAACAAATACTGCCCACAGTAGGCAAGAAGAACCTTTGCAGACAACTGGCCTGAAAGATAAAGCATTCAAAACACAGAAGTAGAATGTATACAGCACACACTAGAGACACTCCCTGAAGTTCCAGGTGCTGGACACTGCGTGACCTCTTCTTCATAAAACCATTACTCTCAAGAGCAGGGAATATAACAGGCTTTTCTAACACAGAGAAGAAGGTAGAGATGTAGACCATATGCCAAGACAGAGAAATTCATCCCAAATGAACAAGAAAATAAGGTTATGACCAGATTCTAAGCAAAACTGATATAGGTAATATGCCTGGTGGAGAATTTAAAGCAACAACCATAAGGATACTCAATGGGCTTGAGAAAAGAATGGAAGACTTCAGAGAGGCCCTTACAACAGAGATAAAAAGAGGTATATAAATGAAAACCACAGTGACTGATTCAAAACAGATTGTATTTAATGAATACAAGGGTGGAAGAATCAAGGAATGAATAAGTGATATGGAAGATAAAGCCATGGAAAGCAAAGAAACTGAAAGGAGAGAAAGTATTATAGAACACTGGAGAATAGATTTAGGTAACTCAGTGACTCCATAAAACACAATAATAATTGTATGATAGGAGTCCCAGAGGAAGAGAGAAAAAAGGGGGCAAAAAATTTATGTGAGGAAAAATAGCTGAAAACTTCTCTAATCTGGAGAAGGAAACAGACATTCATATTCATAAGATATACAGAACTCCCATCAAAATCAACAAAAGCAAGCCAACACCAAGATATGTTGTAGTTAAATTTTCAAACATAGTGACAAAGAAAAAACCCTAAAAGCAGCAAAACAAAAGAAGTTCTTATCTTACAGAGACCCATAAGTCTAGCTACAGATCTCTTCACAGAAACTTGGCAAGCTAGAAAAGAGCGGTATGATATACTCAATGTGCTCAATGGAAAAAGTCTGCAGCCAATAATACTAATATAGCAAGGCTACCATTTACAATACAATGAAGATTGGGTTTCCCAGACAAACAGAAACCAAAGGCCTGCAATAAATACTAAAGGAGATAGAAGGGGAGCAAAAATGGCAGAAAAGTAGGGGACCCTCTTATTTCTTGTCTCTTCTATTCAGTTAGATAGCTATCAAATCTTTCTGAACACCTGTGAATTCAGCATGAGATCTAAGAAAGCAATTGCTACACTTCTACAAATAGAAAAGTGACCACTTTTTGCAAGGTAGGAGGTGTGAAGCAGTGTATCTGAGGGCATATATCAGCAGATAAACCATGGAGGAGGGGCCCTCCATAAGTCAGCTACCAGAAGTGATGTAACATGCAGTGAAAAATTGGAGCTTTTAGAAGTCTACTTCTGTGAGGGACATCCCTGACTGAAAGGTACAAAGGTGGCAAAGTGGGGCAGAATCCTAGGTGAGACAGTGTGGTCTCAGGATCCCCAGATCACAAAAAGAGCAGAGATACCTGAGTGTGTCAGAATTTCCAAGTATTGGAGCAAGGAAGCTGGCTGCAATCCACAAAGCACAGGAGTGGGCTTTCAGCTTGGTGTTGTGATAAACCATGAACCCAGGTATGATCAGGTTATCACTGTCTGGGCAGAGGCCCAGCAAATAGCAGAACCATGGTAAAATGGTATAAAAGACTGTAGTAAGGGATAAAGAAAAACACTATATCATACTTACAGAGTCTATCCAACAAGGATATCTAACAATTACAAATATTTATGCTCCTAATTTGGGAAGAGTCATTTATATCAGCCAACTAATAACCAAATTAAAGAAACATATTGAGAATAATACAATAATATAGGGTACTTTAACATCCCATTCATACTAATGGACAGATCATCTAAGTGGAAGATCAAAAAGGAAATAAGGGTTTTGAATAACACACTGGACTTTGAATAACACAGATGGACTTCAGAGATACATAGCATTCCAGCCTAAAGCAGCAGAACACACACTGTTCTTAAGTCTACATGGGACATTCTCATGAATTGATCACATACAGGATCATAAATCAAGTCTTTACTGATGCCAAATGACTGAGATTATTCCCTGCATATTTTCAGACCACAATGCTTTGAAATGGAAATTCAATCACAAGAGGAAATGTGGAAGGAGCTCAAACACTTGGAGATTAAAGAGCACCCTGCTAAAGAATGAATAGGTCAACCAGGAAAAGAGCACCCTGCTAAAGAATGAATGAGTCAACCAGGAAATTAAAGAAGAATTTAAAATAATCATGGAAATAAAGGAAAATGAAAACACAACTATTAAAAAACTTGTGGAATGTTGCAAAACTGGCCCTAAGAGGAAAGTATGTTGCAACACAAGGCTTTCTCAAGAAACAAGAAAATCTCAAATATACAACCTAACAATACACCTAAAGAAGTTGGAGAAAGAAGAGCAAATAAAGCCTGAACCAAGCCAAAGGAGAGAAATAATAAAAATTAGAGCAGAAATAAATGAACTAGAAATGAAAAGAACATTAGAACAGATCAATGAAACTAGGAGCTGTTTCTTTGAAAGAATTAATCAGATCAATAAAACCCTAACTATATTTATCAAAAAGAAAATTAAAAGGGCTAAAATTAATAAAATTGTGAATGAAATAGGAGAGAACACAACCAACACTAAGGAATACAATTCTAAGATTATATTTTGAGAAGGTATATGCCAACAAATTAGTCAAACTGGAAGAAATGGGTATATTCTTAGAAACATGTAAATTACCAAAACTGAAACAGAAAGAAATAGAAAAGCTGAACGACCCACAACCAGCAAGTAAATGGAAGCAATAATCAAAAATCTCCCAATGAACAAGAGTCCAGGACCAGATGGCTTCCCAGGGGAAATCAACCAAACACATAAAGAAAAAGTGATTCCTATTCTTCTGAAGTTGTTTCAAAAAGAAAGAAAGAAAGAAAGAAAGAAAGAAAGAAAGAAAGAAAGAAAGAAAGAAAGAAAGAAAGAAAGAAAGAAAGAAAAGGAAAGGAAAGGAAAGGAAAATTTGCCAGCTCGTTCTTTTGAGATCAGCATTACTTTGATCTGAAAACTGAAAAATATTCCACCAAAAGTCCCTGTTGAGCATGAATTCCAAAATTCTCACCAAGATACTAGTCACTATAATCTAACAAAACATTAAAAGGATTATTCACCAGGACCAGGTGGGATTTATTCCTGGGCTTCAAGGATGGTTCAACATCCATAAATTGATCAACATGTTAGATCACATTAACAAAAGAAGAAACAAGAAGCATATGATGCAGAGAAGAGACTTGACAAAAAATAGCATATTTTCTTGATTAAAATTCTACAAAGTGTAGGGATAGACACAACATTCCTCTATCAGAGCCATCTACAAAAATCCCACAGCAAATATCATTCTCAATGGGGGAAAAGTAGAAACTTTTCACTAAAGGTCAGGAATATGACAAGGATGACCACTCTCACCATTATTGTTCAAGATAGTACTAGAAATCCTAACCTCAGCAATCAGAAAACAAAAAGAAATAGATGCCATTCACATTGACAAAGAAGAAACCAAATTCTCTCTTCATAAAAGACATGTGTAAAATCCAATGACTCCACCCCAAAATTGCTATATCTCATACAGCAATTCAGCAATATGGCAGGATACAAAATCAATGCACAGAATGTGCATTTATATACACAAACAATATAATGGAAAAAAGAGAAATTAAGGAATTAATCCCATGCACAATTTCAACCAAAAATTGTAAGATACCTAGGAATAACACTAACCAAATAGATAAAGGATCTGTACTCTAGAAACCACAGAACACTTATGAAGAAATTGAGAAAGACACAAAGATTTGGAAAAATATTCCATGCTCAAGGATTTAAAGAATAAATATTGTGAACATGACTATGCTGCCTAGAGAAATATACATATTCAATGCAAGCTCTATCAAAATACCACAGAGCTGGAACAAACAATTCTAAAATTTGTATGGAACCAGAGCAGACTTTGAATCACAAGGTCATTGTTAAAAAGCAAAACAAAACTGGGTCCATCACAATGCCTGACTTTAAGCTACATTACAAAGTAGTGATCATCAAGACAGCATAGTATTGGCACAAAAACAGACACATTGATCAGTGGAACAGAATAGAGACCCCAGAAATCGATCTTTATCTCTATGGTCAACTAATCTTCAACAAATCAGGAAAGAATATTCAGTGGAAAAAAGACAGTCTCTTCAATAAAAGGATACTGGGAAAATTGGACAGCCACATGCAAAAAAAAAAAAAAGTGAAACTGGCCATTCTCTTACACCATACACAAAGATAAACTCAACATGAAAGAAAGATCTAAATATGAAACAGAAATCCATCAAAATTCTAGAGGAGAACACAGGCAGCAACCTGTTTGGCCTTGGACACATCAACTTTTTCCAAGACAAGTCTCCAAAGGAAAGGGAAGCAAAAGCAAAAATAAATTATTGTGGTTTCATTAAGGTAAAAAGCATCTTCACAACAAAAGAAAGAGTCAGCAAAACTAAAAGGCAAGCTACCAAATGGGAGAAAATATTTGCAAATTATATGGCAGATAAAAGGCTGGTATCCAAGATCTATAAAGAACTTTTCAAACTCAACACCCAAAAAACAAAAAATCCAGTCATAAAATGGAAAGAAAACATGAACAAAAACTTCCCTAAAGAACACAGACAAATGGCCAACAGACAAATGAAAAAAATGCCCCACATCACTTGCCATCAGGGAAATATAAATGAAAACCACAATAAGATACAACCTTACACCAGTAGGAATGGCTAAAATTAATAAGATAAGAAACAACAAATCTTGGTGAGGATGTGGAGAAAGGGGAACCCTCTTATGTTGTTGGGAATACAAGGTGGTACAGATACTCTGAAAAACAGTGTGGAAATTCCTCAGGAAGATAAAAACAGAGCTCCTTTAGGGGAAGGGTGCAAGATGGCAGAGAAGTAGGAAACCATGTTTCAAATGGTCTCCTGAAGTGAGCTAAATGACTACCAGAGCACTCTTAACACTTATGAAACCAGCCTGAAATGAAAGACTACACACTTCTGGACCTCTATGGGGACAGAGAAGAGCATCAGTGGAGAAGTGAAGCAGAGCAGGAGCACTCAGTTTAGAACATAAAAAGAAGGGGGAGGGAGCCACCAGAAGTGACCCATTGGAAAGTAATACTTCAATACGAAAGTGCCCTGTGCTTGGGGACCAACATCAACTTAGAATCTGGTTAAAAGCACTCAAAACCAAAGGGTCTTAAGAGGAAACTAGGGGAATCAGATGGCCACTGGCAGGTACATAGAACTGTGGTCCCTGGACAGCTCTCCTGGGCACCAGAGTGATCCTGGAGGTGGAGATTTGTGGTCCCAAATCTCCAGGTGGAGATTCCTGCTCTAGAGGCCACTCTTCCTGCAGCTTTCCTGGGGACATTTGGGACCTCAGCTGAGAACAACCAGCCTAGGCGTGGGCTCCAGATAGTGTACCCACAGACAGGCTCCCACAAAAGAGAAAAAACCTCCAGAGAACAAAAGCCTGAAAAACTGGTTTCCATAGAGCCCAGCAGGGCAACTCAGCCTAGATTGACTGAAAAACAACCCAGCAGGCTCATCCCCCAGAAGACAAACCATAAGAACAAGAGATCAACAACCAAAGGGTCTCCAAAAAATTGTAAAATCCCAACATTGGGGGAAAACAATATATTAAGCTCCTGGTACTACCCCAAAACCTGTATATTTTACAGATACAGCTTTCATTTTATATTTCTTAAATTCTTTTCATTATTATTTTTAAGTTTTTATTTAATTTTAAATTTGTTCTCACTATGCTTGTTCTTTTATTTTTTAACCCATTTATTATTAAACCTTGATATTTAATACAACATTCTATAATAACTTTTTAACTTGAATTGTTTTCATACATGTACCTGTCTTTCTTTCTTTCTTTCTTTCTTTCTTTCTTTCTTTCTTTCTTTCTTTATTTCTTTCTTTTTTTAATTTTTTATAGATTTTTTATTGTTAAATTTTTTTCCAGTGTTCCAAGATTCATTCCCCATTCCCCACACCCAGTGCTCCATGCAATAGGTGCCCACAGTACCCACCAACAGGCTCTTCCATCCCTCCTCCCCCCTCCCTCCAAGACCCTCAGTTTGTTTCTGTGTCCAAAGTCTCTTTTGTTTCGTTTCCCTCCCTAGATTACCCTAGTTCCCATTTACTTTCCTTCTCCCACTGTCCTCCAGTTTACCCCTCATGTATCGCAAGTAAGTGAAACCATGCGATACTTGACTTTCTCTTCTTGGCTTATTTCACTCAGCATAAACTCTTCCAGTCCAGTCCATGTTGCTACAAAAGTTGTATATTCGTCCATCTTTCTTTCTTTTTAAATATACATACAGATATAAGTTTCAAGGTAATCCTTCATTCAAATTCAATACTACCCCTATATTTAACCTAGTATTAATTTCCCTATATCTCCAGAAAGTTGACTTCTGAAACAATAATAACAAGATACACTAAGGAGGAACTGAAATACCTTCCTCACCCATGAGGGTTTGTACTCACCTTCTCATATGTCAGTATTTCTGTGTATTTCTTTTTGCCTTTGCACTATATAAATATTATTCTTGGGGGTTGTTTGGGCTGGGTTTTGTTTTTTTCATTTTTTCCTCTTTCTTTTACTTTTGATGGACTTTTTGTTTATTCTTTATTGTTTTTGTGCCATATAAATCCAACCATTGGGATCCATTTTGGCCAGGTTATTTCTTGCTTTTTTTTTTCTCTTTTATCTCTCTTTTTTGTTTCTTCTTCCTTTTCAGTGGTGACTTCTCATTGCTCAGAAACTTTCCAATGGGCAACCCACCTGGATTATGGTTGATATATTCAGCTATACATCCCCTCAACCACACCCCACCAATGTGACTCGGAGGCGGAACACTCAACAGAAGAAAAACTCAGAGACTACAACCCCTGTCACAGAACTACTGGATATTGGTATAAACAATATGACAGATGGAATTTATAGTAGCAATCATCCAAGAAATGGCTAACATGGAAAAGAACATTAGTGGCAAGATAGAAGCTCTAAGGATGGAAGTGAAAGCCAACGTGGCAGAGGTTAAAAATGCTATCAATGAGATCCAATCTAATCTAAACACTCTAAAAACTAGGGTAAGTAAATCAGAAGGTCGCATTAGTGATCTAGAAGACAGATTGATTGAGAAGGATTAACAGGAGAAGCCTTGAAGCAAACAGCTACAATCTCATGAAAATACAATTAGGGATTAAATAATGACATAAAATGCCAATAACTAGAATTATTGGGATCCTTGAGGGAGTTAGGGGGAGAAAATGCTAGAGATATAGTAAAATAAATCCTGGATCTGGATGAAAATTTTCCATATCTGGAGAATAAAACAAGTGTTCAACTCCTAGAGGCAGAGAGAACTCCCCCCAAGATCAAAGGGCTAGAAAAACCTCCAGACACATAATTGTGAAATTCACAAATCATAAATTCAAGAATATGTCTTAAGAGTAGCTAGGGGGAAGAGATCCCTTACATATAGAGCAAGGACCATCAGAATAACATCAGACCTGCCCAAAGAAACCTGGCAAAGCAGAAAAGGTTGGAAAGACATATTCAGGAAATTAAATGAAAAAAATATGCAACCAAAGATAACATACACAGCAAGGTTGACCTTAAAATGAAGGGAGAGATAAAGAGCTAGCAGAACCAGCAGGATCTAAAAGATTATGTGACCAGCAAGCCAGTACTACAAGAAATATTAAGAGGGGCTCTATAAAAGAGGAAAGAACCCAAGAGTGACACAGAACAGAAATTTATATAGGCAATCTACATAAACAAAAACTTCACAGGCAACATGATGTCAATAAAAGTGTATCTTTCAATAATCATTCTCAATGTGAATGCCCTAAATGTTCCAATAAAATGGCACAGGGCTGAAGACTGGAGAAAAGGATAGGACACATCATATGCTGTCTACAAGAGACATAGTTTGAATCTAAAAGTTCATCCACTGAAAGTGAGATGATGGATAACCATCTTTCATGTCAACAGTCCTCAAAAGAAAGGTAGGTTGGTGTTCCTCATATAAGACAAGATTTAGATTAGATTTTAATCTAAAGACTGTAGTCAGAGATACAGAAGGGCACTGCATCATTCTTAAAGGGTCTATATACCAAGAAGATCTAACAATTGTAAATATTTATGCCCCCAACATGGGAGCAGCCAACTACATAAGCCAACTGTTAGGCAAAATAAAGAGTCATATTGATATAAATACATTAACTGTAGGAGATCTTAACACATCACTCTCAGCAATGGAATGATCATCTAAGCAGAAAATCAACAAAAAAAC
Organism: Spilogale gracilis; assembly: GCA_004023965.1. Taxonomy (NCBI): domain Eukaryota; kingdom Metazoa; phylum Chordata; class Mammalia; order Carnivora; family Mephitidae; genus Spilogale; species Spilogale gracilis. Next base: position 25,761 of record PITA01002364.1, on the reverse strand, counting down.
AAGGGCTTTGAATGACACGTTGGACCACATGGATCTCATAGATATATTCAGAACATTGCATTCTAAAACAGAACATGCATTCTTTTCTACTGTGCATGGAACTTTCTCCAGAATAAACCATATACTAGGTCACAAATCAGGGCTCAACTGATACCAAAAGATGGAGATGATTCCCTGTATATTCTCTGACCATAATGCCTTGAAACTGGAACTCAACTACAAGAAAAAGTTTGGAAGGAATTATACTTGGAAGCTAAAGACTCTCTTACTCAAGAATGTTTGGATCAACCAGTAAATCAAAGAATAACTTAAACATTTCATGGAAACCAATGAGAATGAAGATACATCGATCCAAAACCTATGGGATACAGCAAAGGTGGTCCTAAGGGGAAAATAATAACCACCCAAGCCTCACTCAAAAAAATTGGAAAATCCCGAATACACAAACTCTCGTTACACCTGAAAGAACTGGAAAATCAACAACGAATTAAGCCAACTGCACACACGAGACAGGAAATAATTAAGATTAGAGCAGAGATCAACAAATTAGAAACTAGAGATACATAACTCATCAATGAAATTAGAATCTTATTCTTTGAAAGAATTAATAAGATCGACAAACCATTGGCCAAACTAATCCTAAAGAAAAAAAAAAAAAAAGGACCCAAACTTATAGAAGTATGAATGAAAAGGGAAATGTAGGGTGCCTGGGTATCTCAGTGGGTTAAAGCCTCTGCCTTCGGCTCAGGTAATGATCCCAGAATCCTGGGATCCAGGCCCACAGCAGGCTCTCTGCTTGGCAGGGAGCCTGCTTCCTCCTCTCTCTCTGCCTGCCTCTCTGCCTACTTGTGAGCTTTCTCTCCAGCAAATAAATAAATAAAAATCTTTTAGAAAAAGATAAATAAAAGGGAAATGCCATGACTAACACCAAGGAAATATAAACAATCATCAGAAATTACTATCAACAGTTATATGCCAAAAGTTAAACAACCTAGAAGAAATGGATGCATTCCTGGAAGCCTATAAACTTCCAAGGCTGAAACAGGAAGAAATTGACAATCTGAATAGACGAATATCTAGTAGTGAGATTAAAGCAATGATCAAAAATCTCCCACAAACAAGAGCTCAGGACCTGATGCATTTCCTGGGGAATTCTATCAAACATTCAAAGAAGAAATAATACCTATTCTCCTCAAGCTGTTTCAAAAAATAGAAGGAGAAGGAAAACTTCCAGACTCTTTCTATGAAGCCAGCATTACTATAATCCCCAAAGCAGGCGTGGATCCCATCAAAAAGGAGAATTTCAGACCAATATCTCTGATGAACATGATGCCTAGATTTGTAACAAGATCCTAGCTAATAAGATGCAACAGTACATTAAAAAGATTATCCATAATGATCAGATGGGATTTATCCCTGGGATGCAAGGATGGTTCAACATTTTCAAATCAATCAATGTGACAGAACATATCAATAAGAGAATAGAGAAGAACCACATGGTCCTCTCAACTGATGCAGAAAAACCATTTGACAAAATAAAGCATCTGTTCCTGATTAAAACTCTTCAAAGTATAGGGATAGAGGGAACATTCCTCAACTTCATAAAATCTTATCTACAAAAACCTACAGAAAACATCATTCTCAATGGGGAAAAACTCACATCCTTCCCACTGAGATCAGGAAAAAGACAAGGATGCCCACTTTCACCACTATTGTTCAACATAGTGTTAGAAGCCCCAGCAACAGCAATCAGAAAATAAAAAGAAATAAAAGGTATTCAAATTGGCAAAGAAGAAGTCAAACTCTCTCTCTTTGCAAATGACATGATACTTTCTATGGAAAACCCAAAAGACTCTACCCCCAAACTACTAGAACTCATATAACAATTCAGTAATGTGGCAGGAGACAAAATGAATGCATAGAAATAAGTTGTGTTCTTATACATTAACAATGAAAGTATATAAAGACAAATCAGAGAATAGATTCCATTAGCTACAGCACCAAAAAACATGAGATACCTAGGAATAAAACTAACCAAAGAAGTAAAGAATAGGGTACTCAAGGAACTACAGAAAACTAATGAAAGAAATCAAACAAGACACAAAAAGATAGAAGAACATTTCATGCTCATGGATCAGAAGAGTAATCATTGTTAAAATGTCTATACTGCCCAGAGAAATCTACACTTTCATTGCCATTCCAATAAAAATTCTACAAGCATTTTTCGAAGTGCTGAAACAAACAATCCTAAAATTTATATGGGATCAGAAGAAACCCTAATTGCTAAAGAAATGTTGAAAAAGAAAAACAAAGCCAAGGGCATCATATTACCTGATTTCAAGCTTTATTACAAAGCTATGATCACCAATACAGCATGGCACTGGCACAAAAATAGACACACAGACCAAAGGAACAGAGAACCCAGATATGGACCCACAACTCTATGGTCAAATTATCTTCGACAAAGCAGGAAAAAATATCCAGTGGAAAAAAGACAGTCTCTTCAATAAATTGTGCTAGGAAACTTGGACAGCTCTGCATGAAATAATGAAACTAGACCATATTCCTATGCCACACACAAAGATAAACTCAAAATGGATGAAAGACCTCAACATGAGATAGGAATCTATCAAAATCCTAGAGAAGATCATAAGCAGTAACCTCTTTGACATCAGCCACAGCAACTTCTTTCAAGTCACATCTCCAAAGGCAAAGAGAACAAACGTGAAAATGAACTTTTGGGACTTCATCAAAATAAAAAGCTTCTGTGCAGCAAAGGAAACAGTCAACAAAACTAAGAGGCAACCCATGGAATGGGAGAAGATATTCACAAATGACACTACAGAAAAAGGGCTGATATCCAATATCTATAAAGAACTCAATCTCAGGAACCAAATTAAAGATCATGACTTAAAAAAATGGGCAGGAGACATGAAGAGGCGCTTCTCCATAGAAGATATACAAATGGCTAACAGACACATGAAAAAATGCTCATCATCATTTGATTGAAATTCAAATCAAAACCCTATTGAGATACCACCTCACACCAGTCAGAATGGCCAAAATTAACAGGACAGGAAACAACAAGTGATGGAGAGGCTGTGGAGAAAGAATAACCTTCTTATCCTTTTGGTGAAAATGCAAGTTTGTGCAGCCACTTTGGAAAACAGTATGGAGATTCCTTTAAAAATTAAAGCTAGAGTTACTGTATGACCCTGCAATTGCACTACTGGGTATTTACCCCCAAAGATACAGGGATCGTGAAAAGGAGGGCCATATGTACCCCAATGTTCATTGAAGCATTGGCCACAATCACTAAACTGTGGAAAGAGCCAATGTGCCCTTCAACAGAAAAATGGATAAAGAAGATATTTTCCATATATACATACATATACAAATATATTTTCCCTCCATCAGAAAAGATAAATACCCAGCTTTTGTAGCAACATGGACTGGATTGGAAGAGATTATGCTGAGTGAAATAAGCCAAGCAGAGAAAGTCAAATATCATATGGTTTCACTTACTTGTGGACATATGGAGTAATACGGAGGACCATAAGAGAAGGGAAGGAAAAGTGAATTGGGCTAAATCAGGGAGGTAGATGAAACATGGGAGACTTTGGACTCAGAAACAAACTGAGGGTCTTGGAAGGGTGGGTGAAAGGATGGGTGAGCCTGGTGTTGGGTGTTGAGGACACATATTGCAGGGAGCACTGGGTGTGGAGCCTAAACAATGACTCTTGAAACACTGAAAAAATAAAATGCAATAAAAAAATAAAATAAAAAGAAATGAAAAAAAATAGAGCTACTTTATGACCCAGATATATCACTACAGGGTATTTTCTGAGAAAATATAGATGTAGTGAAATGAAGGAACACCTGCACCCCAATGTTCATAGCAGCAATTTCCACAATAGCCAAACTACAGATGGAGCAGAGATGTCCTTCAACAGATGAATTAATAAAGAAGCCATGGCTCATATACACAATGAATTAATAGTCATTAGAAAGGATTAATATCTTCCATTTACATCAACATCAATGGAACTGGAGGGGATTTAAGTGAAATAAGTCAAGCTGAGAAATACAATTATCATATGGTTCACTCATATGTGGAACACAAGGAATAGTGTAGATGACAATAGGGGAAGGGAGGGAAAACTGAATGGGAAATCATCAGAGAAGGAGATAATCCATGAGCAACCCTTAACTACAGAAAACAAACTGAGGGTTGCTTTAGGGTGGTGGGTGGTGGTCGAGGTAACTGGGTGATGGAAATTAAAGAGGGCAATATGATATAGTGAATACTGGGTGTTATATTCAACTAATGAATCCTTCAACAGCCTATCAAAAACTAGTGATGTAGTATATCTTGGCTAATTAAATTTAAATTAAAAATAAATGAAGGAATAGAGCACCAGAGAAGGTTGTAGTGACACAATTTTGCAATATTTGATATCAAGAGATATTTTATTTTTTAAAGAGATGTTTGTATTTATTTCTAAATATGAGCTGGGAATATTCTACCACTCAACTGTTTTTCCAATATCTTTTTCTTTTCATAAGGTATTTATTCTTTCCTGGTCTTTTGTAACAGACCTTGTATTAGCAAAATCTAAGTGTTCTATGTTTGCAGAGAAATTATCTTCCAAAAGATTCTCCAAATAGCTACTTTAATCTTCTTGTTTCTAAGACTATAAATGATGCAGGAAAGGAGGCAAAACTGTGTACACCATAGCAATTACCAAATCTTGAATGGATGAAGTCTTGGCAATTGGTCCTAAGGCAGCAAAGAGCCCTGTAGTGAGGAAGAACATGATAACAATCAGCTGTGGGGAGCAGGTGGAAAAGGCTTTTGCCCTACTCTCCACTGAAGGGATTCTGAGCACTGTTGAGAAGATCTGGGTACAGGAGATTATCATAAGAACAAAGCATCCAAGGATAGTGCAGGACCTCAGAGCTAGGGTCACAAACTCAACAAAGAAAACCTCATGGGAAACTAGGACCAAAACATAAGGGATGTCACAGAATAACTGGTGGATTATGTTGTATCTTGAAATGGAGTCCCCAAATATGTTGCTAGTGTGAACTGCTGCATAAATAAAGCAATTCAGCCAGGCAATGGCTCCTATGTGGTGGCATTTTTCTGACGTCACAATGGCTTTATATTGGAGGGGGTGGCAAATGGCAACATAGTGATCATAGGACATGACAGTGAGAAAAGCCAGCTCAGCAGATGCAAAAGCAAAGAAAAAATAGACTTGAGCTGCACAGCCAAGGTAAGAGATGGAGTTACTGTGAGTCAAGGAGCTATGGATTGACTTAGGTACAGTGATTGAGATGTAGCACAAACCCAAAAAGGATAGGTTTTTCAGAAAAAAGTACATGGGCCTATCAAGATACTGATCAAAAGTAATGATTATCATGATGAGAAGTTTAAGTTTCCACACCAGTGTTGCCACATAAATAAGCAGAAACAGTCCAGCATGAAGTATCTGTAGCTCGCAGATGTCAGAAAACCCCATGAGCAGGAACTCTGTCACTTCTGTGAGATTGTCCATTGTACAAGGAAATATGTGTTCTGATTATTTAATAAAATATAACTCATAATTATTAATTAAATAATAATTAAAAGTAATAATTTAAAATGAGACAAAGAATAGTGCACATAATATTGTATTAATACAATGATGTAGGAATTATATCCCCTAGTTAAAGGAATAAATTAGATATCCTCTATGCTCCTTAAGTAAATGAAGTGGTGGTATATTTTTCTTTGTTTAAATTCAACTAATCAACATGGAATACCTCATTAGTTTCAGCTATAGAGTTCAATAATTCATCAGTTGTGTATGTCACCCAATCTTCATTACATTATCTGCCATCCTTAATGCCTGTCACCCAGTTCCCCAATCATCTCCAGGAACTCTCAGTTCTTTCCCCATAAGCCAGAGTCATTCATGATATCTCACCCTTTCTGATTTCTTCCCATTTTGTTTGCCCTCCCTTCTCTTATGATCCTCTGCACTGGTTCTTACATTCCATGTATGAGTGATAATGTAATGATTGATTTTTTTTTAAGATTTTATTTATTTGACAGAGAGAAACACAGCCAGAGAGGGAACACAATCAGGGGGAGTGAGAGAGGGAGAAGCAGGTTTCCTGCCGAGCAGGGAGCCCGATGTGGGACTCGATCCTGGGTCTTTGGGATCATGACCTGAGCTGAAGGCAGTCATTTAACCAACTGAGCCACCCAGGCGCCCCATAATAATTGATTTATTTCACTCAGTATAATACCTTCTAGTTCCATCCAATGTAAATGTAAATGTAAAAAAAAATATTTTATCCTTTCTGATGGTTGAGTAATATTCTATTACATATTGTATCTATTATATATTAATATCACACCTTTTTTATCCATTCCTCTATTGATGGACATTTAGGCTTTTTTCATAGCTTGGATATTGTGAATTTTTTTTAAAGATTTTATTTATTTATTTGACAGAGAGAAACACAGCGAGAGACGGAACACAAGCAAGGGAAGTGAGAGAGGGAGAAGCAGGCTTCCCGCAGAGCAGGGAGCCCGATGTGGGGCTTGATCCTGGGTGTCCGAGATCATGACCTGAGCCGAAGGCAGTCACTTAACCAACAGAGCCACCCAGGTGCCCCAATTGTGAATTTTAAAAAAGATTTTATTTATTTATTTGACAGAGAGATAGATCACAGGTAGGCAGAGAGGCAGGCAGAGAGAGAGGAAGAAGCAGGCTCCCTGCTGAGCAGAGAGCCCGATGTAGGCCTCAATTCCAGGACCGTGAGATCATGACATGAGCTGAAGGCAGAGGCTTCACCCACTGAGCCACCCAGGTGTCCTATTGTGAACTTTTTAAGAAAAATATCACTTTATATATAGGTTTCTGTAGTACACAGTAAGGTCATAAGTAGCCATCTGTATGCTGAGAATTCACAAATCTAAAGCTTCCAATTCTTCCTCTGTCTCACATAACCAACTCTGTATTTGGTAACTCCTCCTAGCTATTCAACTGAAACTTCACAATCAATATGAACAAAAATTAATTTACTATTGATTATGTCCTATGAATATCCTTTAAATTCATTAAAATGTTTCACATTAAAATATGCTCACTACTCTTTTTCTGTCCTGTATTTTTTCAACAGGCTCATTTATAATTTGCTAATTAAATTTTCTCTCTCTCATCCATTTTTTTACTCAGAAATTTATTACTAAACCCCGATTAGATCATGTCAATCCTCTACTTAAAAATCATTCAAGTTATCCATTTTGCTTAGAAGAAAATTCAAATGCCCTAACAGACTTTCAAAGACTGGCTTTAAAAATCCCAGTATAATTAGTGTTCTACTAGTTTAAGGTGTACAACATAGTGATTCAACAATTCTATACATTATTTCAGTGCTCATTAAGGTAATCCCTTTCACCTATTTCACACATTCCTGTACCAACATCCTCTTTGGTAACCACCACATTGTTCTCTATATTTAAGAGTCAGGGTTGGGGTTTTTTTGTCTCTTTTTCCCTTGTTTCTTAAATTCTAGATATGAGTGAAATCATATGGCATTTGTATTTCTCTGACTGATGTATTACACATAGCATTGTACTCTCTAGATCCCTTGAACTGTTGCCAATGGTGAGATTTCATTTTTCTCCATGATATATGTATCTTCTTTATCCATTCATCTATCCATGAACACTTAGGTTGCTTCTATAACTTGGCTTTTGTAAATAATGCTGAAATAAACATAAAAGTGTATATATTTTTAATTAGCATTTTCATTTTGTTTTGGTAAATACCTAGTAGTGGAATTATTAGATATATACTAACTCTATTTTTACTTTTTATGCTGTAAATGCTTGTATTAAAGGAAAAAATCAAATAAATTATTGTTACTTACAAGAACAAGAGAAAGAATAAACTTATCAGACATTTAGTAGAAAAAGGAAACAACAAAGAAAAATCAGAAATAAATAAGAGACCATAATAAACAATAACATTACAGTGAAACTATAACCAGTTTAAAAAAAAGAAAAAAAAGGAGGAGGAGGGGCCAGATAGCAGAAAAATAGGTGACCCCATTTCAAAGTGTCCCCTGAAGTAGGTTAAATATCTGCAAGAACACTGCAAGCACCCATGAAATCAACTGGAGATGTAAGACTACATACTTCTAGATCTCAGTAGAAGCAGAAGAGTATCAGCAGAGAGATAAGGTGGAGTAGGAATGCTTAGACTGATTTCAGAGGACAAAAGGATGGAGGAAGAAGCCTCCAGAAGAGACACATTGGCAAGTAATACCCCATTACAAAAGTGTCCTCTGCTTGGGGAGCAGCACAAAATTGCAGTCTGGTTAAAAGCACTCAAAAACAAAGGGTCTTAAGAGGCAACCAGGGAAAGCTGATGGCCACTGGCAGAAATATAAAGCTGCAGCTCTGGGCCAGGGATAGAAAGTGCTCCCTGGTGCCATGTGAGGAAACCCGGCTGTGGGGGGAGTCCCTAACACCGCTGCTTGGTCCACCACTTTGGCTAGGTGCGCCCAACCTGCAATAGAGGTGACTCTGTATACTTCCAAGCAAGGCACAGGACCTCAGGATATTAGTGTACCCAGCATGGGTGTGAGTTCCAGAGAGCGTATGTGCAGAGACAACTCTCAGAAACCGGCATCAGTCACGGCTTCTGTGGCGTGGGAGTGAAGCGACAAGAGGGGACTTCAGGCACCATTCAGGCTAGCAATTGTGGGTGCATACACCTCTGAGAGATGGCAAGGTTCAGGGTAAAATACAGAGTGTGTGTGCCCCACACCATCCAGAAGGGAGCTAACTGAGGCTTCTCTCTGAGATGGAGGTCTGGGTGCAGACAGCTTACTTTGCCCTGACTTTCAAAAAAACTGCAAAAATCCACAGTAGAGCAAATCCTCCAGAGAACAAAAGCCTAAAAACCCAGTTGCCATAGAGCCCAGCCCCTTGAAAGGGGGTGGAGAGACTCAGCCCAGCAATACTGACTGAAAAAAAAAACAACAAAACACACAGCTGCTCCTCCAGGAGGCAAGCCAGAAGAACAAGAGGACAACACCAAAGGGTCTCCATAAAACTGTAAAACCCCAACATCAGGGAAAAAACAATATATTAAGCTCCTGGTACTACCCCAAAAGTTGTATGTTTTATAGATACAGGGTTTCATTTTATTTTCAACTTCTTTTTATTTTTATGTTTAAGTTTTTGTTTTACATTTTAAATTCATTCTCAGAGTATTTGTTCTTTAATTTTTTTATCCCACTTATTATTACATGATACTTAATACAACACTCCATAATAATGTTTTACCTTGAACTTTTCCATAATATCTATGTAATTTTTTGTTTCATTTTCTTCTTTCCTTTTTTTTCTTTTAAATATGCATACAAATATAACCTTCAAAATAATCCTTCATTCCTATTCAATACTACCCCTATACATAAACCAGGTATAATTGCTTATATCTCTAGAAAGTGGAGTCCTCTAGTAACAATGAGAGACATCCAGGAGAAACTGAATAAGTTCCATGCCCACAATGAGGGGTGGTACTCACTTCCATCCTATTCTTCTATCAGTGTTTCTGTGTATATGTTTTTGCCTTTGTAATATATAAATACTGTTCTTGGAGGTTGTTTGGCTTGGGTTTAGCTTTTTTATTTCTTCCTTTGTTTTCCTTTTGATGGGCTTTTTCTTTATTCATTTTTTGTTTTGTGCTATATAAATCCTATCATTGGGCCCGTTTTGGCTGGGTTTTTTCTTGCTTTTTTTCTCTTTTTATCTCTCTTTTTTCTTTCTTCTTCCTTTTCAGTGGTGACTTCTGATTGCTCTGAAACCTTCCAATGAGAAACTCGCCTGGATTGTGGTTAATACATTCAGTTATACATCCCTTCAACCACCCCTCACCAATATGACTCACAGGAGGAACACTCAACAGAAGAAAAACTCAGAGACTGAAACCACTATAACAGGACTACTGGATATGAACACAAACAATATGACAGACATGGAATTCAGGGTAGCAATAATCCAATAAATGACTAAGTTGGAAAAGAACATTAGTGGCAAGATAGAAGCTCTAAGGGTAGAGGTTAAAAATGTCATCAATGAGAGCCAAACTAATCTAAGTACTCTAACAGCTAGGGTAAATAAAGTTGAAGATTACATTAGTGATTTAGAAGATATATGGATTGAGAAGGAGGAGCAGTGGAAGTCTTGAAAGAAACAGCTAAAATCCCATGAATATAGAATTAGGGAAATAAATGATGCCATGAAACACTCCAATACTGGGAATATTGGAAACCCTGAAGAAATTGAGAGAGAGAGAAGGCTAGAAGTTATAGTTGAACTAATCCTGGTTGAAAATTTCCCTAATCTGGGGAATGAAACAAGTGTTCATGTCCTAGAAGGAGGGAGGACACTCCCTAAGATCAATGAGGCTAGAAAAAGCTCCAGCCATATAGTTGTGAAATTCATGAATCATCAATTCAAAGAATATATCTTAAGGACAGCTATGGGGGAGTGATTCCTTATGTACAGAGGGAGAACCATCAGAATAACATCAGACCCATCCACAGAAACCTGGCAAGCCAGAAAGGGCTGGCAAGACATATTCAGGAAATTACATGAAAAAAATATGCAACCAAGGATAATGTACCCAGCAAGGTTGACTTTCAAAATGGAAGGAGAGATAAAGAGCTTCCAGAACCAGCAAGGTCTAAAAGAGTATGCAACCAGCAAGCCAGCACTACAAGAAATGTTAAGGGGTGGGTTATAAAAGAGGAATGAACCCAAGAGTGACACAGAAAAGAAATGTTAAAATGTCTGTACTGCCTAGAAAAATCTATACTTTCAATGCAACCCGATCAAAATTCCACCAACATTTTTCAAAGCATTAGAACAAACCATCCTAAAATGTGTGCAGAACCAAAAAAGACCCTGAATTGCTAAGGAATTGTTGAAAAAGCAAAACAAAGCTGAGGGCATCATGTTACCTGATTTCAAGCTTTATTACAAAGCTGTGATCATCAAGACATCATGGTACTGACACAAAACCAGACACATAGACCAATGGAACAGAGTAGAGAGTCCAGATATGGACCCACAACTCTATGGTCAAATCATCTTTGACAAAACAGGAAAAAATACCAGTGAAAAAAGGACAGTCTTTTCAATAAATGGTGCTGAAAAAACTGGACAGCTATGTATAGAAGAATGAAACTTGGCCATTCTCTTATGCCACACACAAAGATAAACTCAAAATGGATGAAAGACCTCAATGTGATGCAGGAATCTGTCAAAATCCTAAAGGAGAACATAGGCAGTAACCTCTTTTTCATTGGCCAGAGAAACTCCTTTCAAGACACGTCTCCAAAGGCAAAGGAAAGGAACTTTTGGGGCTTCATCAAAACAAAAAGCTTCTTTAAAACAAGGGAAACAGTCAACAAAATAAAGAGGTGACCCACAAAATGAAGGAGGGTATTTGCAAATGGCACTACAGACAAATGGCTGATATTCAAGATCTATAAAGAACTACTGAAACTCAACATCCAAAAAGAAGATAAACACATCAAAAAATGGGCAGGAGACATGCAGAGGCACTTCTCCATAGAAGATATACAAATGGCTAACAGACACATGAAAAAATGTTCAGCGTCACTAGTTATCAGGGAAATTCAAATCAAAACCACACTGAGATACTATCTTACACTATCCGCATGGTGAAAATTAACAAGTCAGGAAACAACAAGTGTTGGAGAGGCTGTGGAGAAAGGGGAACCCTCTTACACTGTTAGTGGGAATGCAAGTTGGTGAAGCTGCTTTGGAAAACAGTGTGGAGATCCCTTAAAAAATTAAAAATAGAGCTACCCTATGACCCTGCAATTGCACTACTGGGTATTTACCCCAACAATACAGATGTAGTTAAAAGAAGGGCCATATGTACACCAATGTTCATTGCAGCAATGGCCACAATTGCCAAACTGTGGAAAGAGCCAAAGTGCCCTTCAACAGATGAATGGATAAAGAAGATATGGTCCATATATACAATGGATTATTATGCCTCCATCAGAAAGGATGAATATCCCACTTTCATAGCACCATGGACCGGGTTGGAAGAGATTATCCTGAGTGAAATAAGCTAAATAGAGAAAGTCAAGTATCACATGGTTTCACTTACTTGTGGTACATAAGGAGGAATATAGAGGACAATAGGAGAAAGAAAGGAAATTGGAAGTAGGGTAAATCTTTGGAGGGAAACAAAACATAAAAGACTTTGGACTGAGAAACAAACTGAGGGTCTTGGAGGTGAGGGGATGGTGGGGTGGGTTGAGCCTGGTGGTGGGTACTGAGGGACTGAGGGCACATATGCATGGAGCACTGGGTGTGGGACATAAATAATGAATCTTGGAACACTAAAAATAAATTAATTAATTTTTAAAAATTATTAATTTTTTTCAGTTAGCCATCATGTAGTAAAAAGAAGGGGCACATGCACCCCAGTGCTTATAGCTCAATGTCCACAATAGCCAGACTGTGGAAGGAGCCAAGATGCCCTTCAACAAATGAATGGATGAAGAATATATGATACATATATAGAATGGAATATGACTTGGCCATCTGAAAGGATGAATACTTGGGTGCCTGGGTGGCTCAGTGGGTTAAAGCCTCTGCCTTTGGCTCAGGTCATGATCTCAGGGTCCTAGGATTGAGGCCCACATCAGGCTTTCTTCTCAGCAGGGAGCCTGCTTCCTCCTCTCTCTCTGCCTGCCGCTCTGCCTACTTGTGATCTCTCTCTCTCTGTCAAATAAATAAGTAAAAAAATATTTTAAAAAAGAAAGAAAGGATGAATACCCATCATTTGCATCATCATGGGTGTAATTGGATGGAATTATGTTAAGTGAAATATGTCAAGCAGAGAAGAACAGTTTATTGAGAACTTTTGCATCCATATTCATCAGAGATATTGGCCGGTAGTTCTCTTTTTTAGTGGAGTCTTAGTCTAGTTTTCATATCAGGATAAAGTTGGCCTCATAGAATGAATTCGGAAGTTTTCATTCCATTTTTATTTTTTGGACTAGTTTAAGAAGAATAAATATTAACTGTTTTTTCCAGAGTTTGATATAATTCACCTATGAAGCCATCTGGCCCTGGAATTTCATTTGTTTGGGACTTTTTAAAATAGTAATTCAATTTCTTTCCTGGTTACTAGTTTGTTCAAGTTTTTTTTATAGCTTCCTCTTTCAGTTTTGGTAGTTTATTAGTTTCTTGGAATTGATTCATTTCTTCCAGATTGTAATATTTGTCAGGATATACTTTTTTTTATAATATTCTCTTAAATGTGTTTGTATTTCTGTGGTGTTGGTTCCTATTTCTCCTCTCCCATTTGTGATTTTATTTATTTGGGTGCTTTCTCTGTTGTTTCTGTAAAGTCTGGCTAGGGAGTTATCAAATTTATTAAGTTTTTCAAATAACAGCTCCTTGTTTTATTGATCTTTTTATTCTTTTCTCTTTTTTTAAGTTTCTATATCATTTATCTACTCTAATCGTAATTATTCCCTTTCTTTTGCTGGCTTTAGGGGGTCTTTTATTGCTATTTTTCTAGCTTCTTTAGGTATAACCTAGGTTTTTATTTGAGAATTCTTGCTTCTTAAGGTAGCCCTGTATTTGTATATACTTCTGTCTTAGGAACACTTTTGCTGCATCGCAAAGGTCTTGTATTCTCTGTTTTAATTTTCATTTGTTTCCATATTTTTTTAAATTTTTTCTTTAACTTTCTGGTTGACTCTTTCAATGTTTAGTAGCCTATTTTTCAACTGCCATGTATATTGGTGTTTTTTCCAAATTTTTATTGTATTTGACTTCAAGTTTCATAGTTTTGTGGTCAGAAAAGATGCATAGTATGATCTCAATCTTTTTGTACTTGTTGAGGCTGTACAGAAGCTTTTTATTTTGATGAAGCCCAAAAATTTCATTTTCACTTTTGTCTCCTTTGCCTTTGGAGACGTGTCTTGAAAGAAGTTGCTGTGGCCCATGTCAAAGAGGTTACTACCTATGTTCTCTTCCAGGATTTTGATGGATCCCTGACTCACATTGAGATCTTTCATCCATTTGGAGTTTGCCTTTGTGTATGGTGTAAGAGAATGGTCTAGTTTCATTCTTCTATACGTAGCTGTCCAATTTTCCCAGCACCATTTATTGAAGAGACTGTCTTTCTCCCACTGGGTATTTTTTCTTGCTTTGTCAAAGATGATTTGCCCATATATTTCTGGGTCTATATCTGGACTCTCTACTCTGTTCCATTGGTCTATGTGTCTGTTTTGTGCCAGTACCATGCTGTCTTGGTGATCACAGCTTTGTAATAAATCCTGAAGTGGGGTAACGTGATGCCCCCAGCTTTGTTTTTCTTCTTCAGCAATTCCTTAGTGATTCGAGGTCTTTTCTGGTTCCATATAAATTTCAGGATTGTTTGTTCCAATGGTTTGAAAAATGTTGGTGGAATCTTGATCGGAATGGCATTGAAAATATAGATTTCTCTGGGCAGTATAGACATTTTGACAATGTTTATTCTTCAAATCCATGAGCATGGAATTTTCTTCTATCTTTTTGTGTCTTCTTCAATTTCTTTCATGAGTGTTCTATAGTTCCTTGACTACAGATCCTTAATTTCTTTGGTTAAGTTTATTCCTAGGCATCTTATGGTTTTTGGTGCTATAGTAAACGGAATTGATTCTCTGATTTCCCTTTCTATATTTTCATTTATTAGTGTGTAAGAATGCAACTGATTTATATGCATTGCATTGTATCCTGCCACATTAACAAATTATGACTTCTAGTATTTTGGGGGTAGAGTTGTTTGGGTTTTCCACATAGTGTATCATGTCATCTGCAAGGAGAGAGAGTTTGACTTCTTCTTTGCCAAGCTGAATACCTTTTATTTCTTTCTGTTGTCTGATTGCTGTTGCTAGGATTTCTAACACTATGTTGAACAGTAGTGGTGAGAGTGGGAATCCTTGTCTTGTTCCTGAGCTCAGAAGGAAGGCTGTCAGTTTTTCCCCATTGAGAGTGATATTCGCTGTGGGTTTTCCATAGATATATTTTATGAGGTTGAGGAATGTTCTCTCTATTCCTATACTTTGATGAGTTTTAATCAGGAATGAATGTTGTATCTTGTCAAATGTCTTTTTCTGCATCAATTGAGAGTACCGTGTGGTTCTTCTTTCTTCTCTTATTGATTTGTTCTATCACACTGATTGATATGTGAATGGTTAACCACCCTTGCATCCCAGGGATAAAATCCCACCTGGTGGTGGTGGATAATCTTTTTAATGTACTTGTGGATCATATTAGCAAGGATCTTGTTAAGAATCTTGGCATCCATATTCATCAGAGATATTGGTCTGAAGTTCTCCTTTTTGATGTCATCTTTGTCTGGTTTGGGGACTAGAGTAATACTGGCTTCATAGAAAGAGTCTGGAAGTGTTCCTTCTGTTTCTATTATTTGAAACAGCTTCACAAGAATAGGTGTTACTTCTTCTTTGAATTTTTGATAGAATTCCCTAGGGTATCTGTCTGGTCCTGGGCTCTTGTTTTTTGGGAGGTTTTTGATCACTGTTTCAATCTCATTACTAAATATAGGTCTATTCAGATTGTCAATGTCTTCCTGTTTCAGTCTTGGAAGTTTATAGGTTTCCAGAAATGTATCCATATCTTCTAGATTATTAAACTTATTGGCATATAATTGTTGATAGTAATTTCTGATGATTGTTTCTATTTCCTTAGCGTTTTTTGGGATCTCTCCCCTTTCATTCATAATTTTATTCTCCCTTTTCTTTTGGATGAGTTTGGCTAATTCTTTCAAAGAACCAGCTTCTATTTCATTAATGTATTCTACTATATCTCTAGTTTCGGATTCATTGATCTCTGCTCTAATCTTAATTATTTCCCATGTTGTGTGTAGTGTTTGCTTAATTTGTTGTCCATTTTCCAGTGCTTTAGGGTTAACAAGAGTTGGTGTATTTGATATTTCTCAATTTTTTTGAGTGAGGCTTTGATTGGTATGTATTTCCCTCTTAGGACTGCCTTTGTTGAATCCCATAGGTTTTGGATCCATGTATTTTCATTTTCATTGGTTTTCAGAAGTGTTTTAAGTTCTTCTTTGATTTCCTGCTTTATCCAAAGATTCTTGAGAAGGATAGTGTTTAGCCTCCAAGTTTTTGTATTCCTTCTGAACTTTTTGTTGTGGTTGAGTTCCAGTTTAATGGCATTGTGGTTAGAGACTATTAAGGGAATAATCTCAATCTTCTAGTATCAGTTGAGCCCTGTTTTATGACCTAGTATGTGGTCTATTCTGGAGAATGTTCCATGTTCACTCAAGAAGAGTGAATATTTTGCTGTTTTAGGGCATAATGTTCTGAATATATCTATGAGATCCATCTGGTCCAATGTGTCATTCAAAGCTCTTGTATCTGTATTGATTTTCTGTTTAGATCATCTGTCCATTGCCGAGAGTGGTGTGTTAAGATCTCCTACAATTAATGTGTTCGTATCAATATGACTCTTTATTTTGCTTAACAGTTGGATTATGTAGTTGGCTGCTCCCATATTGGGGGCATAAATATTTACAGTAGTTAGATCTTCTTGGTGTATAGACCCTTTGAGAGAGATGTAGTGTCCTTCTGTGTCTCTGACTACAGTCTTAGAGTAAAATCCAATTTGTCTGATATGGGAATCACTACCCTGGTTTTATTTTGAGGTCCATTGGTATGAAAGGTGGTCCTCCATTCCCTCACTTTCAAACTGGAAGTGTCTTTAGATTCAAAATGTGTCTCTTGCAAACAGCATATGGACAGATCCTGTCATTTTATCCAGTCTGCAATCCTGTGCCTTTTTATTGGAGCATTTAGGCCATTCACATTGAGAGTGGTTATTGATAGATATGTTTGTATTGACATCATGTTGCCTGTGAAGTTCATGTTTCTATAGATTACCTCTGTCAATTTCTGTTCTGTGTCACTCTTTGGTTGATTTCTCTTTTATAGAACCCCTCTTAATATTTCTTGTAGTGGCGGCTTGTTGGTTTCATCATCTTTAGACCTTGGTGGTCCTGGAAGCTCTTTATGTCCCCTTCCATTCTGAAAGTAAACCTTGCTGTACATTATCCTTGGATGCATATTTTTGTCATGTAATTTCCTGAATATGTCTTGCCAGACCTTTCTGGATTTCCAGGTTTCTGTCAATAGCTCTGACATTATTCTGATGGTCCTCCCTCTATAAGTAAGGGATTGCTTCCCCGTAGCTGCCCTTAAGACATATTCTTTAATTTATGATACATGAATTTCACAATTGTGTGCCTGGAGGTTTTTCTGACCTCACTGATCTTTGGTGATGTCCTCTCTGCCTCTAGGACACTAATCACTAAGACAATATTCATTTTCTTTTCCAAGTTAGCCATTGCTTGGATGATTGATACCCTGAATTCAATTTCTCTCATATTGTTTATGTTTTTTGACAGGGGTTCAGTCTCTGTGTTTTTCTTCTGTTGGTTTTTCCTACTTTGACTCTTTTTGGTAAGGAGTCATTGAGGGGATGTATAGCTGAATATATCAACCACTATCCATGTGGATTGGTCGCTAGGCAAATATTTGGAGCAATCAGAAGTCACCACCGAAAAAAAGAAGAAAGAAAAAAGAGAGAGAATAAGAGAAAGGAAGCAAGAAGCCCCGGCCGGAGTGGGCCCCAATGGTAATATTTATATGGTACAAAACCTCAAAAGTGTAAAGAAAAAGACTATCAAGAAGAAAAGAAGGTTGAAGACATCAAAAAGCTAAACCCAATCTGAATGACCCCGAATACCAGTATTTATATATTACAAAGGCAAAACAATTACACAGAAACACTAACAGAATAGGGCGGGAAGGTGAATGCAAACCCTCCTAGTAGGTAAGGAATGTATTTCAGATCCTCCTGAGTGTGTCTTGTTATTTTTGTTAGTGGAGTCCACTATCTAGTCTCAAGATTGAAACTCTAATGACAGAAGTGAAAGCTGAGGTTAGAAAGGCTATTAATGAGATGCAATCTAATTTAAATATGCTAACAGCTAGAGTAAGGTAAGATGAAGATCATATTAGAGATATAGAAGACAGATGGATGAAGAGGAAGAGCAAGAGAAGTCTTGGAACAAACAGCTAAAATCACATGAAAATATAATTAGGAAAATAAATGATGCCATGAAACGCTCCAAAATCAGAATCATTCGACTCCCTGAAGGAGTTGAGAGAGAGAGAATCCTAGAAGATATAGTTGAACAAATCATGGATGAAAATTTCCCAACTCTGGGGAATGAAACTAATGTTCATGTACAGCAAAGGAAACAGTCAACAAAACAAAGAGGCAACCCACGGAATGGGAGAGGATATTTGCAAATGACACTACAGACAAAAGGATGCTATCCAAGGTCTATAAAGAACTACTCAAACTCAACATCCAAAAAGAAGATGAATGCACCAAAAAATGGGCAGGAGACATGGAGAGGCACTTCTCTATAGAAGATATACAAATGGTTAACAGATATATGAAAAATGTTCATCATCACTAGCTATCAGGGGATAGCCTGATATCTAGTGAAATACCACCTTATACCAGTCAGAATGGCCAAAAGTAACAAGACAGGAAACAACAACTGTTGGAGAGGCTGCAGAAAAAGGGGAACTCTATTACACCATTGGTGGGAATGCAAGTTGGTGCAGCCAGTTTGGAAAACAGTTTGGAGATTCCTTAAAAAATTAAAAATAGAGCTACTGTAAGACCCTGCAATTGCACTACTGGGTATTTACCCCCAAAGATACAGATGTAGTGAAAAGAAGGGCCATATGTACACCAATGTTCATAGCAGCAATGGCCACAATTGCCAAACTGTGGAAAGAGCCAAGGTGCCCTTCCACCTCTTTATCTGTACCATAAAGAAGATATGGTACAGATATACAATGGAATACTACGCCTCCATCAGAAAGGATGAATATCCAACTTTTGTAGCAACATGGACTGGATTGGAAGAGATTATGCTGAGTGAAATAAACCAAGTAGAGGAAGTCCAGTATCACATTGTTTCACTTACTTTCTTTCCATAAGGTGTAATATAGAGGACAGTAGGAGGAGAGGAAATGGGAAGTAGGTAATTCAGGGATAGAAAGGAAACATGAGAGACTGTGGACTCAGAAACAAACTGAGGGTCTTGGAGGGAAGGGGGAGGGAGAATGGGAGAGCCTGGTGGTGGGTACTGAGTGCACATATTGCATGTAGTACTGGGTGTGGGGCATAAAAATTGAATCTTGGAACTCTGAAAAAATAAAATAAAATTAAGAAAAAAGAGAGAAGCTTTCTTTAAATATCATACCTAAAGAAGGTAAAAAATAAAATTTGAAGAGAAAATAACAAGTACTCATGTGGTCAAAGATTTATAATTTTATTTTATTGTTTTTTAATTTTATTTTTTATTTGAGAGAGAGTGAAAGGCATGAGTGAACCATGGCAGGGTCAGAGGGAGAGAAACACAGTTCCAGCTGAGTAGGGAGCCCAGCATAGGTTTTGATTTCACCACCCTGAGACCATGACATGAGCTTAAATCAAGATTCAGATGCTCTGGGTGCCTGGGTGGCTCAGTGGGTTAAAGCTTCTGCCTTCAGCTCAGGTTATGATCTCAGGGTCCTAGGTTTGAGGACCACATTGGGCTTTCTGCTCAGCAGGGAGCCTGCTTCTCCCTGCATCTCTGCCTAGTTTTGACCTTTCTTTCTCTGTCAAATAAATAAACAAAAATCTTTTTAAAAAAAATTCAGTAACTGAACCACCCAGGCACTTCCAAACAGATACATTTTTTTTAGTTCATGTAAAAATAATATTAAATAAAAGAATTTTGAAGATCAGTTGTTGGAACTCTGCATTAGTTAATAAGAAATGAAACTGAAATTCTCATACATTGTTAAGAAGAATATAAACTAATTTAATAAACATAGACATTTTTTCACCAAGTTCTTCCATAATCATCCCAAAGGAAACTCACACTGATGCAGACTGAAATATTCACCAGTAATATGAGCAAATTTCAACCAAGAAAAGAGGTAAAAATTATTGTATATTTTGTGATGACTCTATGCAGATTAAAAGGAAAGAATGATTATAATATTTAGATGGTATTTACATTAAAAAAGAAAATGAATGTGTGGATGGACAATTATATAAAACTATTTTTGTGGGGGCACCTGGGTGGCTCAGTTGGTTAAGCAACTGCCTTCTGCTTAGGTCATGATCCTGGAGACCAGGGATCAAGTTCCACATCAGGCTCCCTGCTCGGCTGGAAGCCTGCTTCTCCCTCTCTCACTCCCCCTACTTGTGTTCCCTCTCTCGCTGTGTTTCTCTCTGTCAAATAAATAAAAAAAAATCTTTAAAAAAATTAAAACTATTTTTGTGGTAAAGTGCACAAATATTCAGAAAAATGCATACATTGTAGGAAGCTCAATTAATTTTCATCAGTGAACATGCCTAGATTCATAAATGAACACATCAACTTTGGCAGTACTTGCAATATATAATTGATTTGTTAGAAACTAAAGAATCACTATTTACTTTCATCTAAATAAAAAAGCTTCTGCACAACAATGGAACAATCAACAAAACTGAGAGGCAACCCACAGAATGGGAGAAGATATTTGCAACTGACTTTACGGATAAAAGGCTAATATCCAAGATCTATAAAGAACTTATCAAACTCAACACCCAAAAAACAAATACTCCATTCAAAAAGTGGACAGAAGACATGAACAGACACTTCCCCAAAGAAGACATACAAATGGCCAACAGACATATAAAAAAAATGCTCCACATCACTAGCCATCAAGGAAATACAAATGAAAACCACAATGAGATACCACCTTACTCCAGTCAGAATAGTTAAAGTTAACAAGGCAGGAAACAACAAATGCTGGTAAGGACATGGAGAAAAGGGAACACTTTTACACTCTTGGTGAGAATGCAAGCTGGTACAGCCACTCTGGAAAACAGTATGGAGGTTCCTCAAGACATTCAAAATAGAGCTACCCTACAATCCAGCAATTGCACAACTGGGTATTTACCCCAAAGATACAGATGTGGTAAAAATCAGGGACATGCACACCAATGTTCATAGCAGCAATGTCCACAATAGCCCAAACTGTGGATGGAGCTGAGATGTTTTCAACAGATGAATGGATAAAGAAGATGTGGTTCATATATACAATGGAATATTATTCAACCATTAGAAAAGATGAATACCTACCATTTGCATCAACATGGATGAATCCAGAGAGGATTATCCTAAGTGAAACAAGGCAAGCAAAGAAAGACAATTATCATATGGTTTCACTCATATGTGGAACATAAAGAATAGCATGGAGGACCAGAGTGAAAGGGAGAGAAAACTGAATGGAAAGAAATCAAAGAGGAAGACAAACCATCATAGACTCTGGACTCTGGGAACAAAACTGAAGGTTACATAAGGGAGGGCGTAAGGGATGAGGTAACTGGGTGATGGATATTAAGCAGGATCTATGATGTGATGAGAATGAGGTGTTATATGCAACTAATGAATCATTGAACACTGCATCAAAAACTAATGATGAAACTAACATGTTGGCTAATTGAACATAATAAAACAAAATAAGAAAAAAAGAAACCATTGAATATATATTACCTTCTATTGTGTCACTAAATTGACATGCTGCTGTTAGTGAGTCCATTTGTGACAATACACTACACTGTCTTAAACATGAGATATTTTATATATAGGGAGACTGTGGATGAGTTTGGAAACTTAATGTATTCCTTACTTTATTGGTAAAATCTACTTTAACCAGATACCATTCTTTTAAACATGGGGGCAATTTGGCTTCTTTGTTAAAGGTTGGCCTTTATTTATTTGTCCTATGATGACACAATTATGCACAAATCTATCATGGCAACTATGGCAGCATCTATTTTACTGCATCTCCAACATGAAGCAATATTTCCATGATGGCATTGTTTACATTGTAGCAAAGATTGGTTCTATCCTATCTCATTATTCTAGGACCTTTGGGACCTGGTTTTCCCATCTGACAATTGGACCTATCTTCTGATCTCTCTTGAGGACAAGAAACCTTTACATACCTATAGTCAACAGAGATTTATTCCCAACACTATGGGAAATTATTCTTCCATTAATGGAATTCTTACCCCAAGAATTAATCTTTTTTCTTTTGCCCTGAAGAACAAAGACATGAAGAGAAGCTAATCATTTGCTGCTGACAACTTTATAGTTAATGTATTTTTTTATATCCCAATAGAGAAACTTACTGTGGATGCCAAGACTTTGTAATATTATATTTATATGGCATTAACTTTTGGCATGCTCTTATCTTTTCAGAACCCAAAACTATGGAAGAATTATCTTACTCACCTTCATTTATGTCAGGCTTGGCCTTGATTTTTTGGTCAAAATATGTAAACAGAAATAAAATATGCATATCCACATAAAAACATTAAGAACTATTATGTGTTTTATGGCTAGGTATGTTTGTCCCTTTGCAAAAAACTTGGCAAAGTCCCAAAGAATAACTGTCTCTTTCAACCTGGGATTCTAAAATAAAGATGATGAAAAGCAAAACTATCACTGAGCCATGGAGATTCTTCATTCTCCAGGATATGTGATTTTTTTTTGGTAAGTTATTCCAATACTGAGGTATTTTATTACAGAATGTAAATTAAGTTGACTAATACAGTGACCATAAAGTAATTCTACAATGGCCATTTTTATAAAATTGGTATTATTCATATGTATATATCCCTTTTAAACTCAAAGATTTCTCTTCAAAATTTAAGATTAAAATCCATGTATGGTTGCCTAATCCTATCTGCTTCCAAAATTGAGGAAATATTTTATGTATGGAGTTTCTTTAATTCTCAAAATTCTTAACAATTCAAGAATTATTTTTGCGATAGAGCATAAAATATTGATATATGTGTCATTCCATGAGGAAGTTATGAATATAAGTAAGATTTGATCATTTTATACTCTAATTTTATAATAATGGATATTTTATCTATTGACACAAGGGAATAAGAAATGATAACATTTTTCAATTAAATTCTTACTTTGAACTGTAGTTATTCTGTGTGTTAAATATTATTTTAAAAGATGCTCCAACAAAGGTTTCACCTCCTAAAGATGTTAATTCTCTCTCTCATCTTAATCAACCATCAAAACATATAAACTGTACTCCTATTAATATTAACTAGCATTTATACAGATAACATTTTTAGTATGCCATTTATATAAACATTCTATACTTTAACATGCAAGCAACACTCACAGTAGTGTAGATGGGCTTGCTGTGAATTGGGATTTCCATGGTGCAAATTAGTTCTCCACTAAACATATACAAAGAATAGAACCTATGTGACCTACTAGGAATTTTTAAAGATTAATAAGTGGGGGAGGAGAAATAGAAAGGAAGTTAAATTGTAATGTAAGCTCTGAAGAGTTCTTCAGTGAAACCATAGGGTACTTTAGAATTGTCCCATGTTGAGACAATGGCTCATCTTTTAAGATATCAATTGACAATACAATGCATGCTATACTCATGAAGTGAGGGTTATCTTGGATGAAACTGTCAATCTTATCAAGACTCAATAACATTTTTCAATTAAATTCTTACTTGGAACTGTAGTTATTCTGTGTGTTACATATTATTTTAAAAGATGCTCCAACAAAGTCCATAGTGGATTGGTAGCTGAAGTCTATGTGCTGGCACCATTCCCAAGCACTGGAGGAATAAAAATCCACCATTTTTCCAAGAATATGTTCATTTCTTGTCACATGTGTTGTGTCACTTGGACCTAATGTAAAATTACTGGGAGAAACTCTTTACTAACAGAATAGTATTATGGAATACTATGTAGTATAAAACAAATAAACTTTTGTTTGTATAAACTTTAGAAAATAAACTTTAGAAAACTCTAAAACAAGTTACAGTATATACCCACACTTATTTCTCTAGAAGAAATTCAAAAGGAAAATTAATTGTACAACTTTATGTTGACTCTACAAAAAAGGAAAAATAGTATACCTGGTAATGTAACTTGGAATTTTATTCCTTTGCTTAATAGCAAAGAAATAAAATTGCTGTTTAAAATCAGGCAAGGATGTATCAAGAGATATCCACATGTGTCACTTGGGTAGCAAAGTATATTCTTTCCCATCCTTCCTATTTAACAGTAGCTCTGATATTTCCTACTGACAAGGTCAGTTATCCCAACCAGAATGGTGACTTCTTTCTTTGCTTCTTACTTAGCATGATCAGCTCAGAGTTCTTAGGGGACAGAAATATCTTAAAATGCAGTGGAAATTTTATGGTTCCTTCTAGTGGCATCATTCACCCTTTGGGAAACAGGAACTCTCATCCAGCTAAGACGAAGAGTTGAGAGAGGTGTGAGCATAAATTTTCCCAGTTAGTCACCATTTATAACGTTAAGCGTTGTCATACTTACCTCCATGTCTTGATAATTAGACCTAATATTCCACCAAATAAATATACAGAATCCTTTAGTGTACACTGGTTTAGAATAATACATTCTAATACTTTAGAATAATAAGGTCCCTTGGAAAAGGACCCCCTACACACCCAGGTGTCATCTTTAACAATCCAATGTATTACCTCAATGATGCCTTCAACAAACTGTTTTGATGCACATTCATACTGGCAGGTTTTGGGTAGTGCAGTGTGTGATACAACAGCGAACCCATGGCTGTGTTCCCACTGCTACACCTATGCATTCGAGTTTTTTGATCTGATGGAATGTTAGTATACAGTATCAACAGATAAAACATACTACAAGCCTTCGGTTGCTGTGTTTAATGCCCTGGGGGCAAGAAAAAACTCCACATATATAATGTTTATCTACCTATTTCAATCATAATGAATTTATACCATGAAAAAATGGTCTAACATAATTATTCTGTCATCAATGGACTAATGGTGTCTTCCTGGGATGGTGTCTCATCAGGACTCAGCTTTGGTCTTTGTCATTGACTAGTTGGAAATTTCCCAGTGATGGTTTCTGATAAGTAGGAGTCCGTAATATGGGACCTATTCATAAATTCCACCTTTTCAAAGATGGCAAATACTGCATTATTATGCCCATTTACCAACAATACAAAAGGCTAATGGATTTTAACTAGAAGAATCTTTTTTTTTATTGTTACTAAAATTTTTTTTCCAGTGTTTCAAGATTCATTCCCCATTCCCCACACCTAGTGCTCCACGCTTTATGTGTCCCCAGTACCCACCACCAGGCTCTCCCATCCCTCCATCCCCCTCCCTCCAAATCTCTCAGTTTGTTTCTGTGTTCAAAGTCTCTGTTGTTTCGTTTCCCTCCCTAGATTATCGTAGTTCCCATTTGCTTTCCTTCTGCCACTGTCCTCCAGTTTGCCTCTCATGCACCGCAAGTAAGTGAGACCATGCGATACTTGACTTTCTCTTCTTGGCTTATTTCACTCAGCATAATCTCTTCCAGTCCAGTCCATGTTGCTACAAAAGTTGGGTATTCATCCTTTCTGATGGAGGCATAGTATTCTATTGTATATATGTACCACATCTTCTTTATCCATTCATCTGTTGATGGGCACCTTGGCTCTTTCCACAGTTTGGCGATTG
>PITA01002363.1:142031-163641 GCA_004023965.1 Spilogale gracilis | reverse complement strand
TTAAAGAAGTACAGAGCAGTGTTGCCAAATTTTGCCATTTGATGCTTTCTCTAGAAATACTACTCATAATTCAGTCAGAAAGGCACAGAAACTTCTGTCAGGTGAAAATCTAAACACCATACACCAAATGAAGTATATTTCTAACAGGACGGGATTTTGTGAAGGTGCAAGGTGACTTTGAATAGAGTGCTGTAGTGTTCTCTAAATTACCTAGTATGAAAAAGTAAAGGATATTTCAGACAAAATAAATCATGTTGGTGCATTTCAATACTGCTGTATAATTAACATTCAAGAGGACTTCATTGGGTGATTTTGTTATCCCTGTGAAATATTACTTGGTTAAAAATATAATTCTGAAACTGTAATACATAACCTGAATTCTTGGGCAGATGGAATTACTTTCCTCTCGGACCTCAAGGTACTTGGCAAACATTTATTCAGTTCTGCTCTGTTTCCGTAAGTCAGGTCAAGGTTTTTGTTTTATGGATAAGGAAACTAAGACCAATGGAGCATTTGAGAGACTCAATCATGACAGTCCTTCTTACTTCCAACATTGAAATAAGATTATATAAATTTATTCACATTTTTTTATCAATCTACAATCCTATGTTTGATTCAAGTGTTATAGAGTTACATAGGTACAAAAAATATCTTTTTAAAGTACCAAAGTTGAGATCCTATTATGGATTGAATTGGAATCCCCTAAAATTCAGTGTTGAAGTCTTAACTCCTAATCCTTCAGAAGGTGACTCTATCTGGAGACAGGGCCTTTCAAGAGGTAATTTAATTTTAACCTCATTTTTTATGAGGTCATTAGGGTAGACTCTAATCCAATATGACTGGTATCCTTATAAGAAGAGATTAGTACAGAGAGAAGATGTAAAGCAGGGAGAAGATGAAAATATTTACAAGCCAAAGAGAGAGGCCAGCCAAGAAACCAACCTGACCAAAAACTTGCTCTCAAACTTCTAGCCTCTAGAACTGAGGAAATAATTTTCTGTTGTTTAAAACACCTGGTCTGTAGTACTTTTTTATGGCATCCCTAGCACACTAACACTATGGAAGTTTGGATCCTAAAGCAGAAAGAGTTGTATATTCTCCTTAGATTCTTGTAGTCTGAAGTAGTAATTCCTAAGTCCTCATGTCTGCTTTGACTCAGGCAGGAGTCTAGCACATTGGGTTTCTTTTTGAAGCTAAGCAAGACTTAAATCTCAAACTAACCAGTTCAGACTCTAGTCAACTTCTGCCTTGGTATTCTCAGCACCTAACTCAGGCTGCCTTCTCTGAATTGCAATTGCAGGGAGTCTCTGGGTTGTAGTTTCTACTATGAGAGCTATGACCCTGACCTTGTAAGGGCAGGTTGGTTTACTATTGGGTCTCAGTTTCTTTATCTATACAGTGAGTGAGATCATTTTGACAACAGCTTAAGATATATTCTGGCTCTTATACATCAATGCTAATACACAGATAATGATGGTTTAAGGGCAAGAAAAAAAAATATTGCAAAATACGGTCCATGATCCAAATCTAGCCACTGCCTCTTTTTATACAACTCATGAGCTAAGGATAGTTTTACATTTTTAAACGGCACTTTAAAAAAAATCAAAAGAAAGAAGGAGAGAAGATGGTGAAGTAGGAGGATCCTGAGCTCCTCTAGTCTACAGAAACCCCAGGCAACAGCTATATCTATGTAACTAACTCTGAGAATGACCTGAAGATTGGGAGAGCAGACTTTTTATAGTTAGTCGTAGAAAACCACATCAAGAAGGATAAGAGGGGCAGAGATGTGGTTGGGAATTCAAATTCAAACCCCCAGCATGACTAATTACAAGCATCAGGATCATCACAAGTACTGAAAACAAGAGGATCAGACCCCACACCAGGCACTCCCAGCACTGGGGACCCACAGTGAGAAGATGAATCCCCATAAAGTCTGGTTTTGAAAACCAGAGGGACTTAACTCTGGAAACTTTAAAAATCAGCTTACTTAACTCCAAGACAGCCAAAGGGAAATAGGAAAATGAGTCTCTATTGTTAAGGAGCCAGCATACTCAATAACCTGGCCCAAGACACAGTGCAGAAGCAGCAGTTTGAAAGATACCTGGGGTGTATGTGAAGCAGATTTATTGACTAATCTTAGGATGTATGTTAGAAGGGCAGGGATGTGCAGAAGCTTTCTTCAGGAATAAAGTGCTAGCAGGTACCACTTCTCTTTCCCTTCCTGATCTAGTTAGCTAGATGCTCACAGGGGCCAGTACTAACACTCTATCTAACTTGCTAGCACAGTGGGCCTGTCCCAGCATTCCCTTGAAGATTCATACTATCCAACCACTCACCTCAGCAGGGATACCTCAAAAGCAGCTCCTGCCCTGCCTCTCCTACCGGACAGGCCTCACTGGACCAATGCCACTCCAAAATGACTCCTTTCCTGTGGAAGGGGGACTCTAGCCCTACAGTCTAGCACACTCACAGTTCCTCTACCCAGGCCTCTTAGCTAACTAAGCAGAATGTAAGTCCTGTCCTTTGTTGTGCCTGTAACAATGGCAGAGAGGGAATTACAAACAGCCAGGATGAGTGCTGGTCCCACCTACAAATGAGCCTGTGACAGCCACAGACAAATGTCTCAAAACTGTGGGTAAAATAAACCCTGTTTACTATGTCCAGAGTAGATAAGGCAGATCATTGCACCCAACTGTACTGAAAGAAATTAAAACTTAGCCACAGTACGAAACCCCCTCAGCCCACATGGGCGATACCCCAGAGGGCCTACAAGAAGCATTAAAGGGACTTCTTTAAGTGGAAGGGAAAGGTCATAACTAGAAGTAAGAAAGTTAGGAAGGGAAAAGTTTTCATAGGTAAAAGCAAGTTTATAGTAAAGGTAGTAAATTAACCATTTACAAATGCCTTTGGAGGTTAAAACACAAAAGTAATAGAAATCGTTTATAACTTCAAAAACTAGTCAAGTGGTATGCAAAATTAAAGATGTAAAATATAATATCAAATGCATAAACCATGGAGGGGGAATAAAATTTAGTACTTTATATGTGTATAAATATAAACAACCATCAACTTAATACAGACTACTATACACATAATATGTTGTAGATGAACTCAATGGTAACCATAAATCAAAAACCTATAATAGATACACAAATAAAGAGAAAGGGATCCAAGCATAATACTTAAAGAAAGCCATCAAATCACAACAGAGAAGTGCAAGAGAAAAAGAAAGGAACAGAAAACTACAGAAATAACCAGAAAATAATTAACAAAATGGTAATAAGTACATACTTGTCAATAATTACTTTATATAGACTAAATGTGCTACTCAAAAGAGGTACATTGACTGAATAGATAAACAAGGCCCAAACATATGTTACCTACAGTACACTCAAGACTAAGATACAAATGGACTGAAAGTGAGAAGATGGAAAAACATGTGCTTTGCAAATGGAATACAACAAAATAGATTTTAAAACAAAGACTGTAGCAGGAGACAAAAAAAGGGCTCTACATAGTGAGTGAGGGATCCATCCAACAAAAGGAGATAACAATTATAAATATCTATGCACTCAACATAGAAGCATCTAAATATATAAAGTAAATATTAACAGATGTAAAGAGAGAAATTAACAGTAATACAGTAATAGTAGGGGGCTTAACACTCCACTTACATCAAGGGATGATCATCCAGACAGAAAAATCAATAAGGAAACAGTGGCTTTTAATGACACATTAGACTAGATGGGCTTAATATATACAGAACATTTCATCTAAAAACAGAAGAATACATATTCTTTTTCAAGTACACATGGAATATTCTCCAGGATAGATCAATAATAGGCCATAAAAACAAGTCTCAAAAATTTAAGAAGATTGGAATCATATCAAGTGCAATGGTAGAACACTAGAGATCAAGTACAAGGAAAAAACTGAGGGGGAAAAAACCCACAAACAGATGGAGACTAATCAACATTGGTCAATGAAAAAATCAAAAAGGAAATGAAAAAACTACATGGAGACAAATGAAAATAAAAACAGTCTAAAATCTTTTTATTTTGAACATCAAAAGCAGTTCTAAGAGGGAAGTTTATAACAATAGAGACATCACCCAAAAAATGAGAAAAATTTCAAACAACCTAACCATACTACAAAAGGAACTAAGAAGAACGAAGCCCAAAGGAAGTAGAAGGAAGAAGATAATAAAGATTAGAGGATAAATAAATACAGACCAAAACAATCGAGCAAACAAAAAAAGTAGAACAGATGACTGACACCAAGGACTAGTTCTTTGAAAAGATAAAATTTTTAAGCCTTTAGCAAGACTATTCAAGAAAAAGAAACTCAAATAAAATTAAAAATGGAGAAGTAACAATTGACACCACAGAAATGCAAAGAATTATAAGAGGGTATTATGAAAAATTATATGTCAACAAATTCAGCAATCTAGAAGAAATGGATAAGTTCCTAGAAACATACAACCTCCCAAAACTAAACCAGAAAGAAATAGAAAATTTGAACATACTCATTACTAGTAACAAAAATTGAATCAGTAATAAAAACTTCCAACAAACATAAGTTCAGGATCAGATGGCTTCACAGGTGAACTCTATCAAACAATTAAGGAAGAATTAATACCTATCCTTCTCAACCTAGTCCAAAAAATAGAAAAGGAAAACTTCTAATACATTCTGAAGCCCTAGTGCCAAAACCAGATAGACACTACAAAAAAAAGAAAACTTCATGCCAATATCTCTGGTGAACATAGATACAAAAATCCTCAACAACATATTAGCAAACTAAACTCACCGATACATTGAAAGGATCACTCACCACAATCAAGTTGGATTTATTCCAGAGATACAGGGATCAATATTCACAAAGCAATGAAATCCATCACATTAACAAGAGGAAGGCTAAAAATCAGAAAACTATCTCAGTAGATTCAGAAAAATCATTTGACAAAGTATTTGCTCATGATAAAAACTTTCAACAAACTGGGTTTAGAGAAAACACACCTCAATAATAAATGACATATATGGAAAAGTCACAGCTAGCTTCATACTCAATGGTGAAAAACTGAGAGCTTTTCTTCTAAGATCCAGTGACAAGACAAGGATGTCCATTCTCCCCACCTTTAATAACATAATACTGGAAGTCTTAGCTGCAGCAATCAGATAAGAAAAAGAAATAAAAGACATCCCAACTAGTAAGGAAGAAGTAAAATGGTTACTATGTACAGATGACATAATATTGTATGTAGAAAACTCTAAAGACTCCTCCAAATAAACTGTTAGAACTAATACGTGAATACAGTGAAGTTGCATGATACAAAATTCATATACAGAAATTTCAGAAATATTCACAAATTTCTGAATATCAGAAAGAGAAATTGAGAAAACAATGCCATTTTCAATTGCACCAAAAATAATTACCTAATACAAATACAAATATACAAATACAAATCAAAAATACAATATCAAAACTACAATGAGCTATCACCTCACACCTGTCAGAATGGCTAGTATCAAAACAATAAGAAATAACAAACATTGTCGAGGATGTGCAGAAAAAGAAACCATTCTGTACTGTTTAGGGAAATGGATATTGGTGCAACCACTGTGGAAAATAGTATGAAAGTTCCTCAAAAAATTAATAATGAAAATACTGTGTGATAGGTAACCCCACTACTGGGTATTTACCCAAAGAAAACAAAAACAGTCATCTGAGGGGCACCTGGGTAGCTCAGTCCATTAAGTATCTGCCTTTGGCTCCAGTCATGATATCAAGGTTCTGGGATCCAGCCTGGGTCCAGCTCCCTGCTCAGCAGGGAACCTGTTTCTCCCTCTCCCTCTGCTCATGCATTCTCTCTCTCTCTCTCTCTCTCTCTCTCTCTCTCTCATAAATAAATCTTATTTTTTTTAAAAAATAGTAATTTGAAAAAATACATGCACTCTATTTATTGCAACAATAGTATTTACAACAATATTATTTACAATAGGTAACACAGAAGCAACCCCAATGTCTATTTGATAGATGAATAAAGAAGATGTGATGTATATATATGGATAGATCATTACTCAGCCATAAGAAAGAACAAGACATTGCCATTTGCTACAGCACTGATGGACCTAGAGGGTATTATGCTGAGTAAAATAAGTCAGACAGAGAAAGACAAATACCAGATGATTTCACTTACCTGGAATCTTAAAAATAAAGCAACGAACAAACAAAAGACAAAAGGACTGAAGTACAGAGAAAAAACTGGTAGTTACCAGAGGGGAATTGGGTGGGCAGTGGGCAACATATATGAAGGCTATTAAGGGGAACAAACTTCCAGTTATAAAATAAATAAGTCACAGAGATCAAAAGTGCAGCATAGAAAATATGGTCAACATTGTGATAATCTTATATGGTGACCATTGATGACTATACTTGGTGAGCATTAAGTAAATGTATAGAATTGTCAAATCAATATGTTGTACACCAGAAACTAATATAGCTTTGTATTTTAATTATACTTCAATCATAAATGAAAAATAACAAAAAGAAGGGCCATCTGTACTGGAATTTAAAATAAGATTTAAAAAATTTTAAAAACTAGGGACACCTGGGTGGCTCAGTTGGTTAAGCGACTGCCTTCGGCTCAGGTCATGATCCCGGAGACCCAGGATCGAGTCCCACATCGGGCTCGATTTTGCACTGTCAAATAAATCCACCCAGGAATAAAATCTCAGAAGCCTGCTTCTCCCTGTCTCAGTCCCTCTGCTTGTGTTCCCTCTCTGGCTGTGTTTCTCTCTGTCAAATAAATAAAATCTTAAAAAAAAAATTTAAAAACTAAAAAACATAAAAAGGGATAATATTTATATCAAGAGCTTTATAATATGGCATGTATTCTTCTAAATCTTTGCTTTTATTAATTCACTTAATCTTCATGGCAACTCTGTAAAGTAGGCACTAATATCCATTTTATAGATAAGCAAAATGTAGTCAAAGATCACAAAACTAAAAAAATTCAATTCTGCTAGAATTCACATTCAGGGAGTCTTACCCCAGAGCCTGTGCTCTAAACCTGCCTCCCTGTGTTGAAAAGGGTCCAACACTATGAGAGTAGTGCAAAAGTGCTAAAAGAGAGGTACTGGCAACATGTTCTGGAGCATTCCCTGAGAAAAAGATCTTGTGTTCAAAGAGGCTGGGGAAGGTTTTGTAGAAAGAAGAGGTCACATTCCATCCACATACCCAGGATGACAGGGTATACTAAATTTGAACCCCAATTAAACAAACTGTTATCTCCAAAATTCTGTTTTTCTCATTAAAAGGCCTATATTGCAAAAATTGTATTTAATTATGCTTATACCAACTAAGTTATATGATTAATAATATTCAATTTTTATTTTAAAAGTTTGTAGACATCTATTTTCTTTCTTTTATATAAGTGCCTATATAAATACTATATTTTACCTTTTGGGCCACAAAATAGAA
This sequence comes from Spilogale gracilis, assembly GCA_004023965.1. Taxonomy (NCBI): domain Eukaryota; kingdom Metazoa; phylum Chordata; class Mammalia; order Carnivora; family Mephitidae; genus Spilogale; species Spilogale gracilis. Next base: position 156,159 of record PITA01002363.1, on the reverse strand, counting down.
TATTTACTATCTGCTCTGCTCCTTTACAGAAAAGTTTGCTGATCTCTGCTCTAGAATATCAAGGTGTGCAAATAAGTTTGGGTAATCTGAAAGATAATCGTAAGTATTAATATTAATCTTTCTTTTCATTAGTAAGCTATTATCAGTAAATGTAGGTACACTTCAGCCATCATGGTGTTTGTTATATTTAATATTTTAATATATCATTTTAAGTTTTAGAGTTGATCATTGTTTGACAGAAATAAAATATCTTTTGAATGATGGCAAAATGAAATAAATGAGTGTGCAAAGAAGCACCATACTGTGACTATTTTAACCAGGTATTCCTATCTTGTTCCTGTGGCTATAGATCATTCCATGACAACCAATAGCAGTCCTAGACATAAAAGTTAAGACAAGATATTATTTCTCACTACATCCTCCATTTGGATTGTTGGCAATCTATGGTTTTCCTTATTTATCTAGATATTGTCATATGGATATTTTCCCACTACACACACACTTCGCTTACATAAAAACATTGCCATTATATGTGTGGAATTAAATGTGAATTAGAACCTGAGCGTGAGTAATTTCTATAACTTTAGCTAGATACTTACATTTTTAAAAAATCGTACGTGTGGTCCAATGAGCTGAGAATTTTTCGCCCTGAATTCTATGGCAGATTGACCTAGGCTCATCAAAACATTCAAAATCTGTTCAACAGAAATGCTAACACATCACTACTTCTCCAAGTGTTGAAAACTAAGTGCAGTATTTTTACACAATCTAACTATTTTAGTGACTACTCTCACCACATTTGGTAATGCATAAAACACCTCAAAACACAAATTCTGGCAAAATTAAAAATCCAGGGTGTTCTATCACCTCTTTAAACTCAACATGGGTGTAACTCAGTATTCTACTGCCTTGCCAAACTAATAAATTCCACTCCTATGTGCTGTATTGCTAAAAATAGTGAAAAAATCCACCCAGGAATAAAATCTCAGAATATTTTATTCTTTTTCCTCTATGGCTTCAACAACTAATCAGTCACTAAGTTGTAAACATTTATGAGGGACATCTAAGTGATTCACATATATATTATTTTTGGTTCTCGTAAACAGCCTTGCAAAGTAGTTTTTATAATTCAATTGATTAAAAAAATTTTAGTCTCAGAGAGATTAAATAAATGGTATGTATATATGTATTACTAAGTACTAGAATCCAGATTAAAATCCAGTTAGTCTGATGCCAATGCTTTATCTTCTGCAGTATTACTAAGTTTTTCCTTCACATAAATTCTCTACCCTTCTGTTCTTTCCATTCCTGACACCTCCAGTGGCAAGCTAAGGTGCCAAGCATTTCCCTCTCACCTGCCTTCCAGGCTCCAGTTTCTCTCCATTGAATCATCTGTTCCCCTCCCACTGCTACACATCTTTCAATAGTATGAATGGGGAGGAGAGATCATTTTGAAATCTTCCTTAATTGACTCTCCTTTTGAACCTTATTGTTCCAATATTAGTTTAATATTAGTCTAATGTAAGGACTGAATTGTCCTTGTATGATAATTTTGTCATCTCCCTGTTAGAGTCAAAGATTTTAGCAGGCAAGAATTTACGCCCAATAAATATTACTAAACATATGAAAGATCCTAAGTTTTATGCTCCCTACAGGAATTTTTGGTTGTTTCTTTTTTTTCCTTTCTGAAAGTCCACAAGGCATTAAAGGAAATTTAGTAACAGAAGGAATTGACACAAGAAAAGTTTTTATAAATGTGTGTTTGCCTGGCATGAGAAGACAATTCAGCTTCTCCTAGGGAGACCCGGGCATCATTTTGAATAGCATTCAAATGACTATCTTTGCTAAATCTCCCCTCTCATTGCTGTCTTTGTTAAAGTCAGGGGACCAGGGAGTTCAAGGAAGATTTTACCGACATGGTGTAAAGCAATTCTCTGTCCCCTCTTGTATTTTCAAAGATCACTTTGTATTGTCTAAACATCTCAAAATAGCACTGCCCTTCTTTTCTGTGGCATTGCACTGTGAACTCCTATTCAATTTGTTATCCACCATCCTCCCCAAATCTCACTCAGCTTGACAGCTTCCTGACTAATACCCCCATAATTTGAATCTGTGCTGAGAATTATTTTCTCTCAGGTGCATATATTATCTTGCATGTCCTTATATTAAACCTCCTCTCACTTTTGTTCAACCAGTGATCTGAATTATCTATATCCTGCTGGGTTTGTAATATGTCATCATTTTTATCTCCCCTACATGCAAGCTTTGTGCTACTTGCAAATTTGGTCAATATCGCAATGACCTTTATTCAAGGTCAATTGTAAAAGGATTGGATGGCAATAGTGGGCTCAGATTCATACCCTGATGGAGCACACAGGACCCACATCCCACTCCTGTGCAACCCTTATGATAACCACTCTTTGTATCCTCTTTGTAAACCTTTCCAGTTTATCCACCAACTCTTATTGTTCTCCAGACAATACTTCTCTAATCTCTCAGTGAATTGTGTGTGATCAGGGGTCAAATGCCCTGGGAAAAGTAGAAAATCATCAAAACTATTACAAGAACCAAAGCGAAATGGGCAAAGTGGAATACAATCTCCAAACATTTTTTAACCTCTCAATACAGGTATTATAAGGATGAGCACAATTTAGGCCATTGTTAAAGGCTGCTTTACCCACCATTTCATGTGTTGGGTGTTTTAACTCTACTCTTCTGCTTTTTAAATTCAGCATCTGTACTTTCTTCTCTTAGAGTCCAGCATGGGACTAACTCGAAGTTGAATGCTTATGTGTTACTCCTCAAATGCGTTTATCTGCTGTATTCATCACTTGATCTCAGGTGCATTCCAAGTTGTTCATTAAATTTTTAAATCCAAATCAAATGCTTTTTCTTGCCCTATGTATTTGGACTCCAAAGAAGGTAGCTACTACCTGCAACTTGAAATTCCTTGAGTGGGAAGGTTTGGCTCTAGTTTGGCCTCAGTGGCTGGAGGGGTTGAAGACAATGGGTCTTTGTGATTAGGCATTGCTGTGGCCTCAGTTCAATTCACCATCTTCATTCTTCTCTGTCATGGTGACATTGGATATTTTTTGCCATGAAGGTGAATTCTGTAGTAATTTTTTTGCATTGTATCTTATATTTTTCCTTGTTTTATTCAGATATAATTGACATACAGTACTGTATCAATTTAAGGTGTACAGGATAATAAATGACTTACATATATTGTGAAATGATTACCACAGTTTAGTGGTAATCAGTACCTCCTATAGATACAAAGATGAAAAAAAGAAAAAAAAGTATTTTTCCTTATGATTTGAACTTTTGGGATTTACTCTCTCAGCAATTTTCCAATATACTATATGGTAGTGTTAGCTATAGATAGCATGTTGTACATTAATCCCCAGGACTTATTTATCTTATAACTGAAAGTTTGTACCTTTGACTGCCTTCCTCTAGTTCCCCCAAACTCCCATCCCTCATTTCTGGTAACCACAAATCTGATTTCTTTTTCTATGGTTTTGGGGGTTATAGGGGGAAGTTGCTTTAGATTCCACACATAAGTGATATTATACAGTATTTGTCTTTCTTATTTCACTTAGTATAAAACTCTCAAGGTCCTTCCATATTGCCACAAATGGCGGAATTTCCTTCCTTTTTATACTTGGATAATATTCCTGGTGTGTGTGTGAGAGAGAGAGAGAGAGAGAGAGAGAGAGAGAGAGAGAGATCTTCTTGATCCATTCATCTGTTGGTGGACACTTAGGTTGTTTCCATGTCTTGACTACTGTAAATAATATTTATAAATGTGAGAATGCAGATATCTCTTCAACATAGTGTTTCTGTTTCCATCAGATATTTTCTTGGTGGAGGAATTACTGGATCATATGTTATTTCTATTTTTAATTTTTGAGGACTTTCCCTACTGTTTCCCTTAATGACTGTACCAATTTACATTCCCACCGTAATGCATAGGGGTTCCATTTTCTCCACATCGTCATCCACATTTGTTAATCTCTTGTGTTTCTGATAATGGCCATTCTAACAAATGTGAAGTGGTATCTCATTGTGCTTTTGATTTACACTTCCCTGCTGATTAGTGATGTTGAACACCTTTACACATACCAGTTGGCCATTTGACACAAGAAAAATTTTTATAAATGTGTGTTTGCCTGGCAAAATCATTAGTTGAATAGCCTTAGGACAACCACTATTCAACTAGAGATTTCTCTGGACAAATCTCTATTCTGGTACTTTGCCCTTTTTAAAATTGAATTATTTTTCTGATACTGAGTTGTGATTTTGTAGTATTTTTAGTATTTTGTAACATTTTTAATTTCTATGGATATTAACATTGCTAATCTATAATTTTTGACAAAAGAAGTGAAATGGCTCTTATTTCAATCTTTATTCTCTGTTTAACATCCACGTCTCTGGCATTTCCACAGCCTTCTCCTTACACTTTTTAAGAACTGTTTTTGACAGTATTCACTTGAAGATACATTTCTATCAGTGTACCTGTTATATCCAGAGAAGTTGAGGAATTTCTCAACCAATGGTATAAACTTTCAATTCATTCTACTATGAACTTTAAACAACCTAGATTCAGTGTCAGTTTACTATGAAGTTTTCTGCTCCACTTTAGACAACAGTAATCACAGGCTAAAAACGACTGTGAATGTCCAGCTAGCCTATACTCTAATGCAGTGGTATTAAGTAGGGCTAATTCCCCCTACTCCTATGGAGGGGCCATTTGGCAATGCCTTGGAGCATTTTTTGGTTGTCAGAGCTTGGCAAAGTACTACTGGCATCTAGTAGGTAAAAATCAGGAGTGCTGCTAAATATCCTACAATACACAGGACAGCCTTACACCCTAAAATGTCAATAATGGCATCAATAAGAAACCTTGGTCTACTGTCTTTGCAACATTACACTACTAAAAACAAACAAGTGAACAAAAACATCCAGAAAGATAATTGAACTGAATTAACATATCTTGGCTCTGTAGGTATCAGTGTCTCCCCCTAAACTTGAAGTATTTTTCCTAATATTCCTATTCCTGTTTTAATTCCCATATAATTCCCCCACTGTAATTGTCTATTAATCCTTGTTCTGACTCCCTGTGGGAAAAAATACATGCCATCACTCCACAGAGTCACAACCCTTTCTCAGCACCAAAGACTTACTAAGAGTCTCTTAATTTCCATTTCTGTAGATGTAGTGCCTCTTTCAAGATCATTTCTTTTCCCATTCTCTCTTCTGGATCCCCTTGAAGGTTGTAGGGGATCGGATCATCCTTGGCAAAAATTCCCTAACCTGTGGTTGTCCTAAGGCTATTCAACTAATGAATATCAAATAAGGGGTAGACAGGGCTGGTTGGTGAGACAAGAGGGAAGAGGAGAATGAGGAGGAGAAGGAAGGGAAGTGCTGCTGGATCAGAAAGAACATTTCATTTCATTCCTATCTGGCAATTAATTTACAGAATTTCTTTTTTCTAACCAACTACAGCATACATCCAATCACCCACTTGGTTGTCTCACACCTTCACTGTGGGTCTGTTCTCCCATTAATTTTCTGCCTCATGCAGATAAAGGCTCCAGGTATCTGATTAGTGGTACTGGTGTCACTTTCCTTGGTGCTGCCAAGAAATCCCACCCCTAATCTCCAAGGAGTTTATTAGCATCTTGGGCTATGGTCTCATGTCCCAGGAGGTACTCCAGAAGGGGGGAGCAACCTGTGACTCAGCCAGAAGGGGTACATAGTACCATCAAGAGAGACGCTATTCTCCTGCTCCATCTTCCTGGGATCCACAGTCTTTCCTTCTCTTTCTCCTATAGACATAAGACTTGTGTTTCCTGTCATCTTTTAACAGCCACTGGCATCTCCCACTGTGAGATAGCTCTAGATTTCTCAGAGGCTTCTCTGAATATTATTTTTAAATTTAACTAAATGCCATAGAGAATTTTGATGGGTGTCTAGATCCATGTGTGAACAGAGTAGCACTAAAACTTATTATACATTCTTAAGTTGGGATTAGAGCCAAAGTTTTCACTGGTCCAGGAAATGGGAGATCATTGATTTCATATTCTAGATAAGGGTATCTGATTACTTTGCCAAGCAAACTTTCTTCTTTCCTGCAGTTCAGATTTTAGGAAACTGATGATTAACAAAAGTAACTCTCTTTCCAGTCTATACTATTACTGCATACAGGGTATATCCACTCTACAAATATTGAGAGAGTGGCACTTTAGATAGAGAGCTAGATGACAGATAGATAGATGATATATAAATGATAGGTAGATGACAGATTTTTTTTTTATATTTACCAACTTCTCTGTGAATTAGATCACAGATTGTGGTTTGATTCAGTGAGCCCATGAGTGTCTGCTTTGTGCCTCGCAGTGTGCAAAGGTGAGCCAGAACCATTGGAATACCATCCACCAATTACTGAGGGCTGGCAATAAATCAGATGCTATACTGTGTCTTTTATAAACATGCTATCATTAAACCTTATAATAACCTTTTGAAGGATTTTTTTTCTTTTTTTTAAGTGAAAGAACCCCTCACTTTCTCAAGGAGAGTTGTCAGAAGGTGATTCATTAAGAATATTGTCAAAGCAGAGTCTTAAAGACTTGTATACTCTTCACGAATTCTGATGTACAGTAACATTTGAATATTTTTTTAATTTTAACTTAATTTCTAACTTGCATGCCCTTTCTGCCAGATGACGGAATCTTCATCTCTCTCAGTTCAGGGATGACATCACCTTCTGGGAATGGTCACAGTATCTAGACATTAGAGAGGTGGAGAAGGTAGCATCTATGGGGACATCCATCCTCACACCTGCTCCAAAGAGCAAGTCCGTGTGGATCACACCCAGGTCATCCTTCACAGCCAGTAAAAGGCCACATCCAATCTAACAACTTCCTCTGGCAATGGTCTTCCTGCTGCTGCTGCACTTTGGGAAACTATGCGTGCTAAAATGTTATGGCACTTTCTTTCATGTGATCATTCTGAGATACCGCAGCTCCCTGGACTGGGGGCTCCTGTGGGCTCTAGGGCTGAGGTAGACCACACGGCTGCTCCCTGCAGAGTGAGATATAGCCTCCTGTGCTCTCAGGTATACACACACATCCCTCTAAGACACCTGCTTTCCCCGTCAATCTTTTCTTTTCCTGGGACCCTCCCCCACTGCTTACTCATTCTTCATGTCTATTCCACTCCTTCTTTCCCAAAAGGAAGAGAATTCCTCTCTGGTGGCTGCATCTGTGATAGGGGAAAAACTGCTTTAGGCTTTATTATTTTCTCAAATCCACGGCTTCTCTTCCCCTTATGGCTTTTAAAAACCAAAAGGCAAGAATAGACTTCTTTGTCTTTTATTTTCTGCTTTCCCTGAGAGTAATGCCTGAGATAACTTATTTCTGAGAACAAATGCCTCAGCTAACTGCATAAGGAAAAGTTATGGAGTGAAATAGAAGAGAGAAGCTGTATTAAATGCAAGAATCATTCAGATCGCCAAGGAAGGAATCCCAGGCTGATGGAACACAATGTATAAAAGGTCATTGGGGTGCACCTGGGTGTCTCAGTCGAGCAATCAGCTCTTGATATTGGCTCCAATCATGATCTCAGTGTCAGGAGACAGAGCCCTGCATCAGGCTCCCAGCTCAGCAGGAGAGTCTGCATGAGATTCTTTCCCTCTGTCCCTGCCCCCGCTCCTGTGTATGCATTCATGCATTCTCTCTCTCTCTCTCTCTCTCTCCCTCCCTCCCTCTCTCCTTCTCTCCCTCCCTCCCTCTCTCCTTCTCTCCCTCCCTCCCTCTCTCCCCCTCCCTCCCCCCTCTCTCAATGAATAAATATTTTTTAAAAATCACCAGAAAACACAATGCGGATGGATTAGAATAGATGAAAGTTACCTGTAAGATAAGAGATGAGAGATGGGCTGGGAAGCAGTGGAGTCAGGGAGCGGTTGTGAGGTTTCTAATTCAAGGTAAGAAATATTTTCAAGGGCTTTTAAGAGAGGGGGTTATTATGGACTGAATGTCTGTGACATGCCTCCCTCCAAAGTGCATATGTTGAAGCCCTAACCCCTACTGTTACAGTATTAGGGGCTGGGGCACTGTTGGGAGGTGATTCGGTTTGGATGAGATCCTGAGAGCAGAGTCCCATGATGGGATTAGAGCCCTTTGAAGAACAAGAGCCCTGTGAGGGCACAATAAGTATATAGCCGTCTGCAAGGCAGGAAGAGCGCTCTCACATGAATCTGATCACACTGGCTGCTGATCTTAGACTTAGAGCCACCACATCTGTTGAAGTCACTCAGTTTGCAGAACTTCGTTATGGTAGCCTGAGCCAATGAATGAATTTGTGTTTTAGGAAGATTGTCCTGGCACCATAAGAACAGCAACCAGGTTCCAGCGTCTTCTGGGTTTCCCACAATCTTAGTGCTGACACACAGAGCAGGTGTTCTACAACCACACTGAACAGAACACGGAGTTTCACAGATTAGAAACACTGCCAGAAACAGTCCTGTTATTTATGCTAACTGGATTCCTCAAAAGTAATATAGGCATGCAGGCTTGAGAGTGGAACACCAGAAGGGAAACTTTGGTACTTACTTCTTTATATTCCGTATTGTATTTGTCTTCTTCACAAATGTCTATGGAGTTATTTTAGGCTCTTTTAATTTAAACGGTGGTTATTACCTCTAATTTGACTTCTCAAGTTAAAGATATCAAAATTTATCAAATATCTAATCAGAGTATGTTTTGTTTGAAACTGAATTTGAGTGCCTAAGTGCTTAGATTAGTCAATGAGAGATTTCTCTGGTGTCCAGCCCTAATTTTTAATTAAAAAACAAAACCATGATTAGTTGCTTACCATATGTATTTAATTCAGAAAAGTTGTTGATAGAATTATAAAAAGATTACTGAGGAGAGATCCTATGTCCTTGTATGGGTTAGAGTTAATATAAGCCTCAATTTTCTTTTTTTTCTTTCTTTCCCTTTGAGATTTGCTTTCATTTTCCAACTTCTCTTATCTGAAAGAGTTAGTCTGGGGAAATGGGCTGAATCAGTGTTCTTCCTAGAAAGAGACGTGATTTTTAAATTTCAGTGAACTGAATGTTTTATTGAGGGGCTACTACAGCAATGGGAAAGGAATAGCTGATCTAGGCAAGAAAACTCTGAAAGCACTTAGCAGAGGAGTCTGTGAATCAGGTTTGCCTTCGTTGGCAGCTGCCTATTTTGTATGATTTCAAAAAGGGTAATTCATCTTGCCTCCAGAGTGAAGTTTCAAGCAGTCTGATTTTAGGGCAGGTACACAAAATTCCAACTTTAAGACCCGATAAGGCAAAAACAAACAATATGGCTTTTCTGGAAAAACAAAGTACACTTAAATATATACTGCAGTGTTAATGAGTGATATCAGATCTTTTGATGAGGACAAATTTCAATTAGAGGAAGGAAAGGGAGTAGAGGCATGGGATAGTTAAAGTAGAGAAAGTCCAAAGAAAAGTGTGTTTGTTGTTTGTTTCCTTAAATCTCAAAAACAATTAGGTAGATAAACACATCTTTTTTACCAGTGTGTTGGGACCATATTCAGCCATTTGAAGCACAAAGGGGACTATATTCCTTCCCTGCCCCTGTAATATAATAGGAAATTTATGTTACAGATTTAAGCCATTGGCTGCAATGCTGTACCCAGTTCTCAGGCTTGGGGTCACAACTCACTTGTGTGGTACAGTCAGTTATGAGATGCTGTAATTTGTCACGTTTAATAAATCCCAAGGTGTATGGACAATTGCATTTTTAATAAACGTTAAACCAGAATCAAGATTATATCACCATAATAAGGTGTTTTTCACTCACAACTCAGTGTGTCCTCTTGAATGGGAAAAAAAAAAAAAAAAAAAAGACTGACCTAGAACTGGGCTGCCCAGAATCACCTGCTCCCAGTCTCACTCTTGCCACACCCTATGATCCAGATACAACCATGAGACAGTGGTACGTATAAAGGCTACCTACAATATGAGCTGAAGCAGAAAAAATTGGAAAGCCACTGATCTCGTGTCACCAAAATCAAAAGCAATCTATACTCAGAGTCCACATTGTTTTTCTCAAGGCAGCCAGACCCAAATCAAGGTCAAACAGAGACCCTCGGGGACCCATGCCCACCGGTTGACCTAGTTAATAAATGCGGAGGCCAAGCAAAAGGTGACATTATACTTAAGACTTGAAAGACCGCTTGGCTTTTCCTTTGGCTTTGATGAATTGCATAGATATTTTCTTTAATCAAGTTCCAGGGTCTGAAAAAAGCAACTTAAAGCAAACAGAGTCTGAAGACAGGCTAACAGATTAATGGAAAGGTTGAAGAGTTGAGAGAGGATAGCATGAGATAAAGTGAATAAATAACTAAAATGTAACTGCCGGGTTCTCTCTAATAGCCTCCTGGGCTGTACGATGGCTTTCAGTTGATTGGGTACTAGGACATTGCAAATACATGGGAATTTAATTACACCTAAAGGAAGGGCTCTAAAAGGCTATGTTCTGAGAATTTTTAATGTTCTTGCAATATGGCTCTAAAACCACATGTGGTGTTACCAAATAAATTGGATACACAATGTCTGCGGTGTTTTCATGATGTGTCAGTAAGTAGCCATATCAAAAAGGAAAGTGGGATGAGTTTGGCATTATTTACTCCCAATTAGCAGAGTTGATTCACTTTAATTGTGCTTTCTTTTCTGAGTATTTGTAAGCATTTTTGAAAAAGCAAATCCAGGCTAGAACATTGACCTGCATTGCCATTGATGTAGGAAAGACGATGTTAGGGTTCAAAACCGACGGCCAAGAAAGAATTCTTGAGAGGTCTTGGTGAAAAAAGGTGATTTCATTAAAGCACAGGGACAGAACCCAGCGGCAGAAAGAGCTGCAATGGGGTTATGAGGAGTGCCCCATTATAAACTTCCAAGTTGGGAGGGGGTTACAAATAGGGTAAGTCTCTAAGGAATTTTGGAAGCAAGGTTTCTAGGATCTTGAGTGGGCTAGCTATTGCTGGGTAAAGGTCGTTTATTATCTAATAAGACCTTCGTCATGAGGGGTGCCTGGGTAGCTTGGTCGTTAAGCCTTTACCTTCGGTTCAGGTCATGATCCCAGGGTCCTGGTCCAGCGTCCCGCTCAGCAGGAAGCCTGCTTCTCCCTCTCCCACTCCCCCAGCTTGTGTTCCCTCTCTAGCTGTATCTCTCTTTGTCAAATAAATAAAATATTTTTTAAAAATAATAAAAACCTTAGTCATGAGACCCTTCAGATGTATCTCAGTGGGCCGTATGTTTAGAGGATGATTGCCAACACATATCTTTGGGGTGGGGTGGGGCTGCAGTTAGAAATAAAAGAAGTTTCCAAAGGAATTTTTTATGTTAAAGTAGACTTACAAGATCATGGTGATTGGGGGATAGGGGGAAGGGTGTCACGCTAGGATTGCCTTTTGCCTGTAGCAAAATATTAACATTGAGGCAGTTGAGTCCATAGAGGAAGGTCACTCTGCCTGTTTCAAGGGCTTGTCAATGGGCTGTAGGTAGTAAGGAAATTTAATGATTATTCTTCTAGCTTTGGTTCCTACATCAGCCATTAAAGTTTGAAAACTTAACCATTCTCCCCCACTTTTTAATCTGAGACTATTGCCTTCAGCTTGGGGTATCACTCTAGGACTTCTCATTTCCCCCAAAATCACTAAGTAGCATTGGAAGATTATGTCTGTAAATTCTGAGAGTGATCTGGGATGAGGTTCCTCCACATTGGTACCCTTGAACTTTCTCTCTCTCAGTCCTAATTCTCTCTTGCTTATGTTGAATGTAATATTTGCAGATAAGGTTAATTTTCTTTGAGTGGAAAATAAAATAAAATAAAATAGTAAAAAGAGGCTAAGATTAATTTAATGATTCTTTCTGTATGTCTCTCACAGGTAGACCCAAAGCACTGGTTCTTCTCATTACTTTCTTAACCTTTTGAGAAACCAAACTGTTGACAGAAGAAGTCAAGGACTAATATCATAATGTTTTCTCTAAATACTTCTTTCTTTTTCTAGGCCATAAGCAGCTTGAAGTTCAAGATGATACCTTGCAATTTCCCTTCCTGTCTCTGAGTCATGGACTTAGCACAGGGACCAGTGCAGAAGAGGTCCTCAGTGTTGAATTGCTATGTTTTATACAGTTAAGTGTGAGGGGGAAATGTCTGGGTGATTGTTCCAGTTATTCAGATTCTAATTTTTCCATTACCTTGTCCAGGAGCATAAAGGTTACCTAGGCTACTGAGGATTTCTGACTCAGAGCACTGAGACAAGAATGGTTTCTTTTCCTCAAAGTCATTTATTCATGGCATGCTTTGATAAGTATGTGCTTTCTGGATTCTTATTCTTATATGAATAAAAAGCTCAGAATTTGGTGCACAGAAGGACCTCATGATCCCTAGCATTCTGTGTTATGGGCAGCAGAAATATTTATTTAATCTTTTTCATCTTTCTTATAGCAGTTGTTCTTTCTCTCTCTCTTTTTTTTTTTTTTTTTAAGATTTTATTTATTTGACAGAGAGAAACACAGCCAGAGAGGGAACACAAGCAGGGGGAGTGAGAGAGGGAGAAGCAGGCTTCCCGTCCAGCAGGCAGCTCGATGTGGGACTTGATCTCGGGTCTCCGGGATCATGACCTGAGCCAAAGGCAGTTGCTTAACCAACTGAGCCACCCAGGCGCCCCAAGCAGTTGTTCTTTCTTTTAATCATGCCTCCAAAGTTTGCTGTTAGAGTTAGACAAATCTGTAGAATGAGGTAAGTGTTGTTCTCTAAGGATACTTCAATTTCTAAAAGTCTGCACATCCATAAGGAACTTGAAAAACTTTTTTGCTGCTCAAGAAATGCTAAGACGTCCTGCTAATGGGAAGCTTCCCTGCTAGGGGCTGGCAATATGTCCATTACTTTGAGTCTGCAGCTGGGTCTGTGAAACACACAGGTGAGTAGAATGTCCTCTTCACTTGGATGACCAACCAGTGCCTCAAAGAAAACACATCCAAAAACCAAACTCCTTTCCTTCTTACTAGCCCAACACCCTTCCTGCATTCTCATCTCAATGACTGGTACCTTCACCAGCAAGACACTCAAAAGAGAAGATTCAACAATAATTTCTAATGTTTCCATCTCTCTCACTACCAACCCCACTTCCTCTCCAAGGCAGTGAGCCATAAGATCCAGATTTCTTATAACTACAATCAGCCCACTTGGTTTACTGTCTCACCTGATAAGTGTAAAAGCCTCCTAAGTACAATCTTATCTACAGCTACCCTTTATCTTTCAAAACTCAGTTAGAGCATCACTTCCTCCAGGCAGGCTTCCTGAACCCAACAGTTTTATTTTGGTGCCCTTCATGGGTCAGTTACCTATGTCTCCTATGAGTTTGTTGAGCGTAGGAATTGTGGCTTTTTTAGTCCCAACATCTGTAAGAATACTTTCAGACTGAATGAAGTGTTTCCTGTTTTGAGATTCTTCTTCCTATAGATTCTTTTTTTTTTTTAAGATTTTATTTATTTATTTGACAGAGAGAAACCCAGTGAGAGAGGAACACAAACAGGGGGAGTCAGAGAGGAAAAAGCAGCCTTCCCACCGAGCAGGGAGCCCAATGCAGGGTTCCATCCTGCGACTCCAGGATTATGACCTGAGCCGAAGGCAGATGCTTAATGACTGAGCCACCCAAGCACTCCCTTCTTCCTATAGATTCTTGCTTGTAACTAAAATCTTTTCTGTTAGAAAAGCTTCCTTTCCTTTAGTAAGAGTCTGTGGCCTTAGGCAATGCTAGAAAGCCAGCCTGTGAGTGAGCTCCTGGCATGCAAACCGGGGCCACCTATCTACCAAGCACACATCTGAATTTTCAGTGCCAGTGGCAAAACTGCAAAGAAGAGACTCCAGGTTACAAAGGGGGTCTCCAACTGACAGTATTCACAAGGGTTGCCTTAAAGAGGAAAGGAAGACTCCCCATGAGGCCTTTGCCAATGTGGGCAGGAGGGAGCAGGAAAGCAAAGATGCAGTATTAACCTGTGGGAATGAGAATAGAAAGGTCTGTGGGGTGGGTGTGTTGCGGGGGGGGGGGGGGT
>PITA01002363.1:77949-141931 GCA_004023965.1 Spilogale gracilis | reverse complement strand
TAAACAGAAACGGTCCCTTTTTGAAAAACAGTAGAAATGAATAATGGCAGGAGCTGGAAGGCCCTAGCTGTCGCCTGATCCCCAGAGAGTTGCTGTACTTGACTACAAATCCCTTTCTAAGAGTCATGCTGCTATTTCTGACTGCCATCAGATAAACATCCACTCCCGACCAGCCCCACCATCAGTATCTTCTGGCAAAGTTGATCCCCTTTGAGACAAATCTCTTTGATCAGAAATTTTGTTTTGTTTCAGCTCATGGAGACAGATCACAGTGAAGCTTCTGAGAGTCAATAAGAAAATGCTAATAGATTTCCTCTCACTGGGGAGGCCCGTACCAATGTTTTAATCATCTTGTGGCTGCTTAATTAACATTTGTTGGCATTATTTCTGCTACTGTTAGCAAAATGTAAATATTTAAATGGCATGTATTTTTCATGGAGCAGGAGAGCTATGAGCACAGAACTTGAGGCAGAGATCTGGCTTCATCTTAATATCAACTCTCATAAAACACCCTCTTTAGCTTTTGGCAAATGTCTTAATTTCCTAACTTATCTACCTCTGTTTCTTTACCCATGAAAGAGAGATAGTGCAAACGTTCTAGAGGTTATAAGGATTAGTCATTAATTATCCAGAAAATTTATTTGAAGACAAAAATGGGCAATGTAACACTGCCACGTGTGAGCAAAAGGACTCCGCAGAGGGAGAACACAACCGAGTAGAATTATGTAAGGAAATTATTCTGCTACTTCATATCATCTGCAAATACTGACAGTTTTACGTCTTCCTTATCAATTTGGATGCTTTTTGTTTTTCCTGTCTGCTGTGACTAGGACTTCTAATACCAAGATGAATGAAAGTGGCTGACATGGACATCCGTGTCTTGTTCTTGATTTTTGAGGAAAAACTCCATTTTTCACCATTGAGTATGGCATTAGCTGTGGGGTTTTCACACTGAGACTAATATGTTGAGATATGTTTCCTCCAAATCCACTTTGTTGAGAGTTTTTATCATGAATAGATGTTGAATTTTGACAAATAATTGTTCTGCATCTATTGAAATGATCATATGGTTATTCTTCATTTTGTTTGTGTGGTATATCACATTGATTGATTTGTGGATATTGAACCATCCTTTTATCCCTGGACTAATCCCACTTGATAGTGGTAAATGGTCCTTTTAATGTGTTGTTGAATGCAGTTTGCTCTTATTTTGCCGAGGATTTTTGGTTCTACGTTCATTAGGGATATTGATTTGTAGTTTTCTTTTTTTGGTAATATTTTTGTCTGCCTTTGCTATCAGAATAATGCTGGCCTCATAGAATGTACTTGGAAGTTTTTTTTCCTCTTCTATTTTTTTTAATAGTTTGAGGAGAATAAATATGAACACCTCTTTAAATGTTTGGGAGACTTCATCTGTGAATTCATCTGGCCCTGGGTTTCTGTTTCTTGGAAATTTTTGATTACTGCTTCAGTGTCTTTATTAGTAATTGGCCTATTCAAATGTTCTACCTCTTCCTGATTAAGTTTTGGAATATTGTATGTTTTTAGGAATTTATCCATTTGTTCTAGGTTGTCCAAGTTGTTGATACATAATTTTTCATAGTGGTCTCATATAAACCTTTTTTATTTTTGTAGTGGTGGTGATTACTTCTCCTCTTTCCCTCCTGACTTCATTTATTTGCGTTCTCTCTCCTTTTGATGACTCTGGCTGAAGTTCATCAATTTTACTCATCTTTTGAAAGAACCAGCTCTTTGTTTCATTGATCTTTTGCATTGTGATTTTAGTCTCTATTTCATTTATTTCCACTCTAATCTTTATTTCCTTCTAGCTATTAACTTTGGGCTTTGTTTGTTCTCTTTTTCTAGTTCCTTTAGGTGTAAGGTTAGATTTTTGTATTTGCTATTTTTCTTGTTTCTTGAGATAGGCCTGTATCATTATCAGTTTCTCTCTTTTGTTGTATCCCAAAGATTTTGGATCATTGTGTTTTTATTTTTATTTGTCTCCATGTATTTCTTTTTATTTCCTCTTTGACTTTTTAGCTGACCCATTGGTGGTTTAGTTGCATTTGATTAGCCTCACATGTTTGTGGTTATTTTCTTGTTTTTGCCTTGTAACTGATTTCCTGCTTTATACCATTTGTGATTAGAAAGGATGCTTGATATGATTTCAGTCTTCTTAAATTTACTGAGATTTCTTTTGTCTCCTAACATGTGATCTATCCTGGAGAATATTCCATGTGCACTTGAAAAAGGATATTGGTTTGGGGTAGAAAATTATATATAATGTGGCCACTTCCTTCTCACCTACAAAGTTTCTGCTAAAAAGTTGGCTGATAGCCTTGTGGGGTTTCCCTTGTATATAACTGTTTTATTTTCTCTTGCTGCTTTTAAAATTCTTTTTATCTTTGACATTTTAATTATTATGTTTCATGGTGTGGATATCTTTGGGTTCATCTTGTTTGGAGCTCTCTGTGCTTCCTGAAACTAAATATGTTATTTTCCCCATACTGAGGAAATTTTCAACTATTATTTTTTCAAGTCAAAATTTTTCAAATTTTCAACTATTATTTTTTCTGCCCCTTTTTCTCTTCTGGGATTCCTATAATGTGACTGTTTTTTTGCTTGATGTTGTCCAAGAAATCTCTTAACTTATCCTCTTTTTTAATTAATTTTTTCTTTTTTATATTCAGGTGGGCACTTTCTATTACTCTGCTTTCTAGATCACTGATCAATTTTTCTACATCCTCTAATCTATTACTTATTCCCTCCAGTGTATTTTTCATTTAAGTTATTATATTCATCAACTCTGATGGCTTTTTTTTTTTAAGATTTTATTTATTTATTTGACAGAGAGAGACACAGCTAGAGAGGGAACACAAGCAGGGGGAGTGAGAGAGGGAGAAGCTGGCTTCCCGCCGAGCAGGGAGCCCGATGTGGGGCTCGATCCCGGGTCTCCGGGATCATGACCTGAGCTGAAGGCAGTCGCTTAACCAACTGAGCCACCCAGGCGCCCCTGATGGCTTTTTTAAAAAATATGTTTTATATTCTATATCTCTGAATTCTCACTGAATTCATCACTTTTTTCTCTAGTCTGATGAGCATATTTATGGCAATTACTTTGAACTCTTTATCAGGTAGATTCCTGTTGCATTGAGTTCTTTTTCTCAAGTTTTGTCTTATTCTTTTGTTTTCAGAATATTCCTATCTCATTTTGCCTGACTTTCTGGGTTTGTTTTTTTTTTTTTCTATGAATAAGGCTTAACAGTTATTCTCCTAAACGTGAAGGAATGGTTTTGTGTATGGTCATCCCCCATGTAGACGGTGAGTACCTGGTGACTTTGGCTGGCAATGGCTGAGAGTCTCGGGGCATGCAGTGCTTGGCCAGTGCTAAATTGGAAGTGGACCAGGATGATCTTGTGGCTCTTACTACAGAGAGCACCCTAGCAGGACAGCTGAATCTGAACTAGGTGCAACTCTGGGTGTCCTGGGCTCTCTAGAAAAAGGATACCCTGACAAGATAACTGAAACTGAAGTGGGTGCAAGCCAGAGTAGCTTAGGCACTTTGCACAGTGATCATGTTGGGGCTACTGGAACCTAGGTAGACTCAGGCCAGGGTATTAGGGCACTGTGCATCTGGGGTCCCTGACATGTCATCTGGAGCCAAAGATGTATGAGTGGCAGTGTGCCCCCCGGGGCAGGGTTTCCTTTGTTACCATGTCTCTATTTCTCTTGCCATTCTTTATGTGGTCTCTCTATCTGTTGGTGTGAAGAAATGGTTCAGCCAGCCCTCAGTTCTTCAGGAGGAATTGCTTTATAAATAGGGATAGATTTGGTGTGTCCATGGAGGAGGTGAGTTCAGTAACTTCTTATGTCACCATCTTGGACCCTCCCTTCCCCAGTGTTTTTAAATATCTTGACTTTACCTCAGGGATTTTGGTCCTCCTTCAGGGGATTTCAGCCCTTAAACAAACTCATAAAATGCAGTTGTTTACATGAGCAAAGACTCATCACCAAAGGCTATGGGAAGATGAAAGCCAGTATATAGTGAACTCTCTCGCACTTCCTCCACTGTCTATAATAGTGAAAAACTACTTTTATTCTAAATCCACATGTATCCCCTCTTGTAGGTTAAACAAAGCAGTTTCTTAGGTTTTCCATTCTGAACTTAGCCAAAAGAAAAGTAAAGAAAAGTACTAGATTTTTAACAGGAGGTTGTAGGAAGTCGAAAGATTACAGAAATAGGATTATATTTCTATCTACACCATTGAACAGTAATGATGCACTCTCTGTTTCCAAACCTCCAAACTGGGACACTATAGAGGCTTACAATATAATCAATAATTTTTAGGCTTCAGATCAGACCTTTTGGGTTTAATTCTTGGCTGAATCACATACATCTAACATAACTGGCATGAGTTACTTCTCTCTGTATTCTAGCCACTAGAGCAAGAATGTAATAATCATGGGGAATGTTGTGAGGATGAAATGATAATATATATAAATCACTTAGAACTGATGGGGGCCTATAGTTAGTGGTCCATCAAAGGTTAGCTTCTACCATCATCATTACCATCATCTTCCAGACTATCCCTGAGAATTTTGTGTAAAGCACAAATGAGTATAGAAATTCATTGCAAATTGAAAAGAACTACATGAGTGTAAGTTATAATTATTTTTAATAAAAAGTCCATATTTGAGAGTCTGAGGTATCCCAGAGTATGTAAAAGCTGTAATTAGCAGCTCTCAGAGAAAGGTAGGTCACTCCAAATATAGCTTGGGAGAGTCATTTTCTTTCAAAAGATGGGAGCTAAGTATCAGGAAAGCCATCTGCTTATTCAGCTCTAATATTGTGTGGTAGGAAAATTCTTTCACCAATCTGTGCCTCAGACTCCTCTTCTTTCCAGAGTACCATGACTTTAGCTGCCTCATCCAGTGATTTGTGCAGCAAGGAAGCTACTTTTTCCCAAGGAGAGAGGAGTGTTTTCTGTACAGAAAACCTGTAGGAAGTTCAAGAAGTGGAAGAGGAGAGTGAAACAGTGAAATATAGAAGACAAACATGGGGTCAGAAATGCCAGAGCTGCTTTTCAGCAGTAGATCTGGGGAGTGGTGTGATATACTCAGAAAAAGATCGACAGTTGAGGCAGGATGGAGAATGTAACATAGAAAGGAAAGGAGAAAGAAAGAGCAGGTTGCCTTCTCTGTGCCAAATTTCATTGGTAAAAATTTTGCCACCAACTCAGGTGAAAAAGAAATGCAACTGTATTTTTCTCTCACTGAACTAACTATTGAGGCCCTAGTGTTATAGTCGTGGAGATACCCTCAAGTAGTTCCTGTTCCAGTCTTTGTGACTCTCACACACACACCATGCTGTAACTTCCCAAATGCTTCCGTACCAATGAAGGCTTTCCTAATCACATTATATAAAATATCAGCCTCAACCCTATTCCAGTCTCCTTCTGTGTTGTCCTGCTTTAGTTTTTCCTCCATTACACTAGTACTACTTGATATCTCTCTCTCTCTCTCTCTCTCTATATATATATATATATAGTTTATCTTTCCATGCTAGAATTGAAGCCCATGAGGACTTTGTTGAGAATCAAGACCACTTGTGACAGTACAACTTGGATGACTATAGACCATCTATGTCAGCATGACTTAGTTGTTTGTTACCAAAAAACTTGACCCGGAGAAGGCAAGGCTATAAGCCAATAAATAACTTTATGGCTTACTTCAGAAAATTCCCTCAGGACAATTTATCAAAGACAATGGCCTGTTTACCTGACAGTCTGCTCATCAGTGATGGTTTATTTAGCAAGACTCACTTCAAGACTGGACTTCTCTGTGAGGGCAAATCCTGAAAGATTATATCACAATCTCTTTTAAATTCCACTCCATTCACAACTTTGAAAGACCAACTTAAACTACTTGAGGTCAGATGCGAAAGTCTTACTACCATTTTAGTTTAACTTCTCTTTACTGAAACACTTAAAACTCCATCAAGATAGTATTTTTCCTTACTGCAGCAAGTTCAAATAAATTTACTTCTGCTTTATTAACAGGTTGTCTGGTGATATTTTGGGGAAAATCAACATTATTTTGTTTAAGTCTGTGTTTATAAGAAGGTAATAGGAGTTCTTTAAGAATTTGTTGAATGAAAGAACAAAGGAATGGATGTGGGTCTCCACCCTCCGGTTCCCATAATTTGTTAAAGGAGGTTTATGAAGTGGCACCTGGTCTGTGGTACAACTTCTCAAGCCAGACTAGCATCTGTAATGACATTAGTGATCCCTTTGGGTCCTTGGCTATTGGATTCTGAAGGGTCATTCTTTTGTTCTTGTCTGTGGTCGCTTCTCAAAACCCTAATGAAACCCTTGGTTTTATCATTCTGCGCTTCCAAGCTGCAAAATACTCAGTAGGAATGCCTTGGACTTTCTCCATCTTTTTGCTGCTTTGAATGTATGGTAAATCTTTTGACTGTTATGTGCCATGCTAGCTGTTTTAAGCCCATTCAATTAAGTGCACTAACCATATATTCTATTTCCATAAAATACTTTGCACTTCTACTTGAGAAACTGGAATCTGCCAATGCTCTAGGCCAAGGGTTGGCAAATGTTTTCTGTGAAGGGCTAGGTAGTAAGTATTTTAGGCTATGCAAGCTATATGTAAGCTACAGGGTCTCTGTTGCAACTCTTCAACTCTGCCATTTTAAGATAAAAACAATAGTAGGTAAGTGAATGGGTATATATTTACAAAAACAGGCAGCTGGCTTGTGAGACAGTCTACAGACTCTGCCTTTTGCTTTCCTGGGGAATAAAAGACAGAACTTCTCTATTCTTAAATCCACAAATCTATAAAGGTTTGATCTTCTACCCCCAAATCTCAAGCCACTTTTAGGGGCAGGATTTATAAGTCCTACTGTGCCCTTCTAACTTTCTAATCTCTTTACTTTTCCTTTAATCATTTCTTTGTCCTAAGTCTTGGGGATAAGAAAATGCTGGTTTTGACAAATGACTTTTTCTTTCAAACCTATTATTTTATCTTTGAACCTCAGTTTTAAGAAATGTCAAGTATTTGACTCTCTTATCTATTCCTCTTGAAGAAAAGAGATGATGTTTCTCCAACTGGGAGAGTATAAAAATATAACAATAGCATACCCCAGGAGGAAATATCAGCTAATATTTCAAAATATCATAACATGATTCCTGCAGAGAAGAGTAGAAGGAAAAGAGATGAGAACTCAGGCAGTTCATCAGTGGGGTAATTGGGGGAATGCACTGTGACAGCCCTGGAGGTCCACTAAGGACATTGGATGAGAGTGAGCCATGGTGTGGCAGGTCTTTCTCTCACTACCTCAGACTGGCTGGGGCCAACAGAAATATTCCTGCCATTCAAACTAAAGAAAACCTTTCAGTGTGAGCTTTAGACCAGAAGAGAAATCTGGCTCTTTCTGAGAGGTGGTATCCAGAAAAAGGAGGCAGGTAGGAGCTGTAAAAGATTTTCATTTATTTTAGAAGTAGAGCACTGAGGGGAGAGGTAGAGGGGGTGGGAGAGGGCAAGAAAGAGAATCTCAAGCAGATTCCACACTGAAGGCAAAGTCCAACTCAGGGCTCAATCCCACAACTCTGAGACCATGACCTGAGCCAAAACCAAGAGTCAGGCACTTAACAAATTGAGCCACCCAGGAGCCCTGGCATATACTTTCTTATAATAATCTCTTATACTCCTTTGTATTTCTGTAGTGTCAATTGTTATTTCTCCTCTTTCATTTCTGATTTTGTTGATCTTGCTTTCTGATGCATCTGGCTAAAGGTTTGTCCAGTTAGTTAATCTTTTCAAAGAACTGGCTCCTGGTTTCATTGATCTCGTCTATGGTATCTTTTTAGTTTCCATTTCATTTATTTTTGCTCTGATCTTTATTATTTCCTTCCTTCCACTGGTTTTGGGTTTGTTCTTTTTTTTTTTTTTAACCTCCTTTAGGCCCTGGGTATAAGGTTAGGTTGTTTGAAATTTTTCTTGTTTCTTGAGGTAAGCCTATATTACTGTAAACATCCCTCTTAGAACAGTTTTTCCTGCATCCCAAAGATTTTGGACCTTGTGTTTTCATTTGTTTCCATGCATTTTTTAATTTCCTCTTTGATTTATTGGTCAACCCAGTCATTGTTTAGTTCCATTTTATTTTACCTCTATGTATTCTCCCTGATGTGTGTGTGTGTGTCTGTGTGTTTGATTTCTAGTTTCATAGCATTGTGATCAGAAAAGATTCATGGAATGACTTTAATCTTTTTAAATTTGTAGAGAACTTTTTTGTGGTGTAATATGTGATCTCTTATGGAGAATGTTCCATGTGCACTTGAAAAGAATGTGTATTCTGTTCTTTTTGGATAGAGGTTCTAAATGTATCTTTTGGATTCCTTTGGTCCAATGTGTCATTCAAAAAAATTTTCCTTGTTGACTTTTGTTTGGATGATTTATCCATTGATGTAAGTACAGTGCTAAAGCCCCCTACTACTGTTGTATTACTATTGATTACTTCCTTTATTTATTACTTCCTTTATGTGTGTTATTAACTGCTTTATATACTTGGATGTTCCCATGTTGAGTGCATAAATATTTATGCAAAGAAGCTCCTTCTTGGTCTCTTGTTATGGTCTTTGTTTTAAAGTTTTTTTTTATCCAATATAAGAATTGCTACCCTGGCTTTCTTTTTACTTCCATTTGCATGATACTTTTCTATCCCTTCACTTTCAATCTGCATGTGTCCTTAGGTCTGCAATGAGTCTCTTGTACACTGCTTATAGGTGGGTTTGCTTTTTTAAAAAATCTGTTTCATCACCCTATGTCTTTTGATTTACATTCAAAGTATTTATTGAAAGGTATGTACTTAATGACATTTTGTTACTTGTTTTACACTTGTTTTTATAGTTCTCTGTTCTTTTCTTGCTCTCTTTTCTCATGGTTTACTGTTTAGAGATACATTTGGATTTCTTTCTCTTTATTTTTTGTGTATTGTTACTGGTTTTTGATTCATGGTTACCATTAGGTTTATATACATCATCTAATGCATAGAGAAATCCATATTAAGTTGATTGTCACTTAAGTTTGAACCCATTCTTTATTCCCCTCCCCTCACATTTTAGCATAAGATGCCATACTTTACATCATTTTGTTTTGTGAATCTCTTAACTGATATTTATAGATATATTTAATTTTACTTCTTTTGTGCTTCCTACTTTACTTTCTACATATCATTTTTCAATTCCACCCAAAAAGTCCTCTTTGGGAGCACCTGGGTGGTTCAGTCAGTTAAGTATCTAATCTTGATCTTAGCTCAGCTCAGGGATTTTTCTCAGGGTGGTGAGTTCAGGCCCCACATTGGGCTCCACAAAGTCCCCACTAACATTTCTTGTAAGTCTGGCTAGGATCATTAATTTATTTAACTTTGTTTGCCTGGAAACTATTTCTCCTTCTATTCGTAATGATAACCTTGCTTGATAAAGTATTCTTGGTTGCAGGTTTTTTTTCTTTTAGCACTTTCAATATATCATACCATTCCCTTGTGGCCTACAATGTTTCTGCTGAAAAATCAACTGATAACCCTATGGAGTTTCCCTTGTAGATACCTGGAGCTGCTTTAGAAAACTGCAGCAAAGCTGGAGAGAGTGGATCCACAGAAAAATGTGAGAGTGGGGGCATGTTTTAGCAAAGTTTGCAGAGGTCTGCTGTGGGAGGACATCTGGAGATGAGGCCTGGCTGGAGGGGGGCATGTGACAAGAGAATGTGAGGGAACAGTGCACTGTTAAAAAATTAGGTGGAGAATGTTGGCACTGTGCTGATTCTTGCAATGTCACTGTGTGGTCTGGGGAACAGGAGAGAGAAATGATGCCTGCCAGCTCCATTGCTCCTGGAGAAATCTCCAAAGGATTTCTACTTATCTAGCATATGCTCTGAGATTAGCAAATAAATCTTCCCCTAGACCACAGACATTTTTCAAACTGCTGTTTCTATTCTATATCTATGTGGGACCATCTGTTGTAGCATCTTTTAAGAGTTGGGACTCAGTTTCTTCTCACTCCAGCATTCCCAAAGCTGAGCCTGCTGATTCTTAAAGTTCCAGGTGTTAGGCCTCACTGATTGTAAGAACTCCACAAATCAGGCCCCTTTGGTTTTCAAACCCACATGTTATGAGTATTTATCTTCCCCGTGAGGATTTGCCATGCCTGGAGTGCTTAGTTTGAGAGTCTGTTTCTCTCCCTTCTCTGTGCCTGTGGCATCCCTCCCTCCCATGGACAAGCTCAGGGGTCTGTTTAGATCCCAAACACACATCTGCTTTTCCTACCCTCTTTGATATGGCCTCTACATTAAACTAATGAGTCTGTTCTGCCAGTTTTGGGGTCATTTTCTGAGTTATTTACACTGATATGGGTCTTATCTAGATGTGTTCAAGGTATGAGGTAAGACCCTCCTATTTTGCCCTTTTCCCTGGAAGTCCCTAGTGAATGATATTTTTAATTTATCATTAATTTAGTTTGTTAATATTTTATTGAGAATTTTTATATCCATGTTCATTAGAGATATTGGCCTATAGTTTTCCTTTTTTGTAGTGTATTCTTGTGGTTTGGTATTAGAGTAATGCTCATAGAAGGTATTTGGAAGTTTTCCTTCCATTCTATTTTTTGCAATAGTTTTAGGAGAATAGGTATTAATTCTTCTCTAAATATTTCTTAGAGTGCACCTGTGAAGCCATCTAGTCCTGGATTTTTGTTTGTTGGAAGTTTAAAAAATTTTTTTTAATATTTTCTTTATTTTATAGAGAGCAGGAGAAGAAGCAGAGGGAGAGAGATAAGCAGACACTGTGCTGAGCACAGAGACTGACAGATTTCAATCCCATAACCCTGAGATTATGACCTGAGCAGAAATTGATAGTCAGACTCTTAACTGACTGAGCCACCCAGCCACACTTATAAGTTTTGTGGGTTTTTTTAACTGACTCAATTTCATTACTTATAATAGATTTGTTCCAATATTCTATTTATTCTGATTCAGTTTTGGGAGAATGTATGTTTCTAAGAATTTATCCACTCCTCTGTTATCCAATTTGTTGCCATATACTTTTTCATAATATTCTCTTCTAATCTTTTACATTTCTGTGGTGTCAGTTATTATTCTTCTTTGTCATTTCTGATTTTATTTTAATCCTTTTTGTTTTCTTGATGAGTTTGGCTAAAGGCTTACCAATTTTGTTTATCTTTTCAAACAAATAGCTCCTGTTTTCATTGATCTTTTCTATTGTATTTTAGTCTCCATTTTATTTATTTTTGCTCTAATTTTGTTATTTTCTTCTAGCTTTGTACATTGCTTGTTTCTTTTCTCTTGTTTTGTTTTGTTTTTAGCATATGTATATGTAAGGTTGGGTTGTTCACTTGAGATGTTTCTTGTTTTTTTTGAGATAGGACTATATCTCTAGAAACTTCCCTCTTAGAACTGCTTTTTTTGAATCCTAAATATTTGGACCACTGTGTTTTTATTTTCATTTGTCTCCATGTTTTGCTTTATTTTGTTTTGTTTTTGATTTCTTTTTTTTTTTAAGATTGTATTTATTTGTCAGAGAGACTGAGAGAGAGCACAAGCAGAGGAAGTGGCAAGCAGAGGGAGAAGCAGGCTCCTCACTGAGCAAGAAGCAAGATGTGTGACTCAATCCCAGGACACTGGGATCATGACCAGAGCCAAAGGCAGATGCTTAACCGACTGAGCCACCCAGGTGTTCCACTCCTTTTTATTTCTTGATTGACCCATTGGTAGTTTTGTAGCATGGTGCTTGTGTTATTTTCAGATTTCTCCTTGTAACTGATTTCTTGCCTTATACCATTGTGGTGAGAAAAAAATGCTTAAAATCATTTCAGTCTTCTTAAATGTATTAACTCTTATTTTGTGTCCTAATATATGGTCTATCCAGGAGAATATTCCATATTCACTTGAATGTGTGCTTTTTTGGATAGAATGTTCTGTATATATCTGTTAAGTGGATCTGGTCTAGTGTGTTATTCAAAGACACAATTTCTTTGTTGATTTTCTGCCTGGAAGACCTATCCATTGATGTAAGTGGGGTGTTAAAGTCCCCTACTATTATTATATTACTATTAATTTCCTTCTTTATGTCTGCTAATATTTGCTTTATATATTCAGATGGTCCTATGTTGGGGGTATAGATATTTATAATTGTTATATCCTCTTGTTGGATTGATCCTTTTATCATTATATAATGCCTTTCTTTGTCTATTGTTACAATCTTTGTTTTAAAGTCTATTTTGCCCAATATAAATATTGCTATCCTGACCTTTTCTTCCTTTCCCTTTTCTTTTTCTTTCTTTTTCTTTTTTTTCTTTTTCTTTTTTTTCTTTCCTTTTCTTTTCTTTTATTATCTTTTTTGCTTCCATTTGAATGGTATATTTTTCTACTCCTTCACTTTTCAATCTATATATGTCTTTAGGTTTAAAGTAAGTCTCTTGTAAGCAGCATATAGATGGGTCTTGCTTTTCAATCCCTTCAGTCACCATATTCTTTTGGTTGGAGCCTTTAGTTCATTTATATTTAAAGTAATTATTGATAGGCAGGTCTTTAATACCACTTTGTTAATTGTTTTCTGCTTGTTTTTGTAGTTCTCTACTTTTTTCTTGTGTTCTTGTCATTTGATGGCTGTTTTTAGTGTCATTATTATATTCCTTTCTCATTTTTTTTTGTATCAGAAGTTTTTGATTTGAGGTTACCACTGGATTCACACATAACATCTGATTTACATAGCAGTCTATACTAAGTTGATGGTCACTTATGTTCAAAGACATTCTAAAGGCAGTAAACTTTTACTCCCTCTTCCACATTTTATGCATATGACATCATATTTTACACCTTTTTCTTTTGTATATACTTTGGCTAAATTTTTTAGGTTATAAATGCTTATAAATTATTTTACTTTGGGGTTCTAACCCCCCATTCTGGCTTTCCAAGTGATTAATCTACTACTTTTAATATAGGTCTTCTATTAACTGTTTTTTTTTTTTTTTCATAATTTTCTTACTTCTAGCTCTGGCCTTTTTTTTTCCACTTAAAAAATTTCCTTTACATTTCTTGTAGGATCGTTTAGTGATGATGAACTCCTTTAATTTTTGTTTGTCTCAGAAACTTTATCTCTACATCTGTTCTCAATGACAATCTTTCTGGGTAGAGTATTCTTGGTGCTAAGGTTTTTTCTTTCATCACTTTGACTGTATCATACCACTCCCTTCTGGCCTGCAAATTTTATGCTGAAAAATTACTTGATAGCCTTATGGGGTTCCTCTTGTACATAGCTGTTTTCTTTTCTCCTGCTGTTTTTAAACTTATTTCCTTATTATTTTTACCACTTTAGTTATCATGTGTCATATTATGGACCTCCTTTCAATCATTGTTAGGGGCTCTCTGAGCTTCATGAATTGAGATGTCAGTTTCATTCTCCAGTTTAGGGAAGTTTTTAGTTATTATTTCTTCAAATAAATTTTCTCTCTTGCTGCTTCTTGGCTCCCTATAATGTGAATATGTTACAATTGAGAATATCACAGAGATCCCTTAAATATTCTAATTTTTTATTCCTTTATTTTTCCCTTTCAGCTTGGTTGCTTTCCATTCCCTGTTATGTGGATCACTATCAGTTCTTCATTCTTTAATCTGCTGTTGAGTCTTCTAGCATATTTTCATTTGTTATTGAATTCTTTAGCTATAAATGGTTCTTTTTAATATTTTTCTTTGTTAAAGATCTCACTGAGATCATCCACTCTTTTCTCAAGACCAGAGAGTATTTTTATGACTATTACTTTGAATTCTTCATCAAGTACTTTGCTTATCTCCATTTCATTTAACTCTTTTACTGTGACTTTATGTCGTTATTTTATTTGGGACACATTTTTCTGTCTCTTTATTTTGTCTAGCTGTCTGTATCTCTTTCTATATATCAGATAGGTCCACCATGTTTCCTGGTCTTAAAAGTAATCATTTTGTGTAGAAGATGTCCTGTGGTGGCCTGTAGCACAATCTCCAGGAGAGTCTCTTGTATGAGCTGAAGTTCCCTACTGTGTAGTTGAGCCATGTTGTCTTTAGTCTAGCTGGCTGCAATGAGCTGCTTTACCTGCTATGGGTACAGAGGACATGCTTTTGTCTTCATGCTGTTAAGAGGCCTAAGACTACAGCAGGTTTATTGGTGGACACGATCAATAGTCAGTCTTGGTGTCTGTAATTACCCTCTCTGCCACAGCTTCAGGCACATGAAAAGGCAGATATTGGTCCCTGCACAGCCACCTAAAATACTGGGGGGCTGGAACTGCAGGTGCAATGGTGTATGTGGTTAGGTATCCACCTGCCGTAGAACAGGAGTCGCCTTGGAGTGGGGCTGGTCCCTTCCGCAGCTGCCTACAGGTTGTAGCAAGGCAGGAGATGCCTTGGAGGAACACCTGCTGAGGCAGGCAGCTCATATGGGGTGGGTCCTTAGGAAACTCTGAGGTGGGGCACATGGTAGTAACAAGCCATGTAAGAAGAGTGTTAGTGCTGACTCCCATAAAGTTCTGGCTATCTAGGCTGAAGGAATGGAAGAGAAATGGCATCCACCATCACTTTTATTCCCAGAGAAATCTCCTAAAGATCTCTGCCCCACCAGCACATAGTCTACATTTAGCCAGTAAATCTCTTTCACAATTACCCCAGATGTTTTTCAAACTGCTGCTGCAGTGCTGTGTCTTAGGCTGAATTATGATGTTGGTTCTTGAAGTGTGGGAATTCAGTTTCCTATGACCCTGTGGCTCTCCTATGGTTAGGTCTGCTGCTTTTTAGGGCTCTCAAAGGTAAACCCCACTGGTTTTAAAGCCAGATATTATGAGAGCTTCTCATCTCTGTGTAGGTCCTCAGTGCTGGGATGTCTGATTGGGTCTAATCTTCTCATTCCTCATGCTTATGGTGTCCCTCCCTTTTGTGGTTATTCCTGCCAGGAGTTTAGTTCCCAGCCACATCTCTGCCTTCATACCTTTTTTTTCTTTAATATGAGCTTCTCTCTATGATTAACTGTGAAAGGTCTGTTCTGCCAGTCTTCAGGTTATTTTCAGTTAGTTGTATAGATGTAGCTGCTATCTCAGTGTGCCTGTGGGACAGGATGAATTCAGTATCCTCCTCTCTGCCATCTTCTTTCCTCCTTGCTTGTGGAAATTTTGTTTATAATAGAAAATAAATAAAGTTGATATTTTAATTTTTATAAAGATTTTGGTTATATAGGATGATGTAAGTGTAATCAATAAAAAGGGTAGAAATGTTTTGAGGGAAAAAAAGAAAATTCAAAGTGAGGGAATAAAGGAAATGCATAAAATTTGGATGTCAAAGAGAAAGTTTACAAATAGATGTTTGATGGAAGATAAGATAATGTATATCAAACAATTAGGGGTTTAAATTCCATTAGTTTTATTTAAAAGTTAAATAGTTTCTTTCTTAAAAAACCATTGATAATATTTTGAAAATTAAATCATTAATTATTCAAACTTATAAAAAAAGTCTGATGTCAATTTAAGCTATACTTTGGCATTCATATTGTTTCAAAATTGTTTTTGGAAGTACATGAGCAAAAAATAATACCACAGTTATATACAATAAGATCTTTTATAGTAAGGGCTATGTATCTCTTGTTTCTATACTGTACCTCTAGGATTTAGTGTAAAGCCTAGGACAGCACAAGTTTCATAAAGTTTTTAGAATTAAGGAAGATTATTTTTACAGAAAATCTACTGTGGAAAGGGGCAGAAAATAGCATTTGGTAAAAAAAAAGTCTATAGCTTTAGAAAAATCATAACAGTTATAAAGGTGTAGAATTTCCTTTGGGAAAGCACCTTTTCACTATTCTTTGTTTATATGTTGAGAACTCCAGGGATTGAGCAAGTGATTCAATCTTGGACAATCAAAGCATCAAATTCCTGTCTACTGTGATTGTTTCAGAGGAAGGCACACAACCTCAATTTGCCCAGTAAAAGAAATTCTATATTCTGGTCATAATGATTAGCTCATGAATTGGCAAGTGGCACAAGCTGATCCTATCAAGCTAACTTCTGACACTTGAGGAATTACCAGGAAGTGAAATTTCTTGTCTGCAAAACTGGGCTAAGAATATACACTTAGTAGGATGTTAGCAGATTAAATGCAATGATATATATAAAGTAAATTGGCAATTAGAAGATCATTAATGCCATTAATCATTCAGTAGGAAAAGTTTCTATAGAATATTGGTGGCAGAAGTTAGGCTTTTTGACTAAAAAAGAATAGATCATATGAAATAGTGGGTATAAACTACACCTGACTATAGTGTGAATGTAAAGAGATTAGATCAAAAGAATACACCAGACCAAAGAAGGAGTGTGTATGTGTGTGTATTAGTGATTATTTATACAATTTGCATGTGTTCATAGGCTGAGACAGAATCAAAAGCCACGATTTAGAGATAGAGAAAAGAGAGTAATTCATAGAGGAGTTTCTAAAAGGGCAGGAAGAAAGACATTGAGAGGAATTATTAGGATGGACTCATTCTCTGAAACTGAAGAGAGAAGGGGATATGTGATTATGATGTTGTTGGGGGGGGAGGTTGAGTGTTTTCACATGACAACTAGTATTTTGATTATAAAATTGTATTGGGAGGAGGGTGGGTATCACAGGATCATTTTTTCCCCTTTAATTCAGTATTTATTTAAAAATATTTTTTTAATTTAAGCTTTATTGAAGTACAATTTTAAAAATGTAAGATATTTAAAGTGCGCATTGTGGTGATTTGATACATTTACACATTGTGACAGGATCGTCCCCACCTAGTTAATACATCGATCACCTCACATTTTTCTTTTTCTTTTTTTCCTCCTCCTCCCCCTCTCCTACTTCTCTCCTCCTTCCCCTTTCCTGTTCTGCCTCCCCGTCCCTTGCTCCTCTTCCTCCTTCTACTGAGAACGTTTAAGTTCTATTTCCTTTACAAATTTCATTATACAATACAAGGGTATCAACTAACAGTGTTTTACATTAGATCCTCAGACCTTATTCATCTTGCAACTGAAATTTTGTATCCTTTTACCATACACACACTTATAGGTATACATGAATAAAATGAGAGATACTTAGGTTATTTTTGCATCTTGGCTATTGTGAACAATGCTGAACATGAGAGTGCAGATATTCTTCAGTATCTTATTTTTGTTTCCTTAGGATGTACACTGGGAAGTGAAATTGCTGGATCTTATGGCATTTCTATTTTTAATAATTTGAGGAACCTCCATACTGTTTTCCATAGTGGTTGCACCAATTTACATTTCCATCAACAGTGTACTAGTTTTCCCTTTTCTTCACATTCTCATCGACATTTATTATTTCTTGTCTTGTTGATGATACCTCAGAAAGGTGAGGTGTATTTCAGTATGGTTTTGATTTTCATTTTCCTGATTAGTAATGATGTTTAGCACATTTTCATATACCTGTTGGACATTTATATGTCTTCTTTAGAAAAGACAAGGTGTTTTTTATACATTTGTAGGTGTTCTTTATACATTTTATGCATTTGTACAATGTGTACAATTTAAACAATGTATACATTTTATACATTTGTAGGTGTTATTTATACATTTGGGGTATTAACTCCTTACCAGATATATGATTAGCAAATATTTCCTCCCATTTTGTACATTGCTTTTTGATTTTATTGATGGTTTCTTTTCTGTTCTTAAACTTTTAATTTTGATGCAGTTGTACTTTGATTTTCGCTTTTATTGTCTTTGCTGGACTCAAATCCAGCAAATTATGTTTTCAGATCTTAAATTTAAGTCTTTAATTGATTTTGTATATCTGGTTTCATTCTTTGGCCTGTGGCCATATATTGAAGAAATTATCTTTCCCCATTGTATATTCTTGGCTCCTTTGTCATCAGTTAATTAGCGATATTTATATGTGTTTATTTCTAGTCTTTTTATTCTGATCCATTGATCTGTGTGTCTGGTTTTTTACCAGTACCACACTGTGTTGATTACTATAGCTTCATAGTATAGTTTGATATTAGGATGTGTGATTCTTCTAGCTTTGTTCTTTATCAAGATTGCTTTGGTTATTCAGGATTCTTTGTGGTACCACACAAATTTCAGAATTGTTTTTTCTGTTTCTGTAAAAAATGTCATAGGAATTTTGATAGAGACTCAATTGGATCTATAGATTGCTTTGGGTAGTATGGATATTTTAATAGTACTAATTCTTTTAATCCATGAGCATGATAGCTTTCTATTTGTGTTATTTTCAATTTTTCATTGATGTCTTATACTTTTCAGTGTACAAATTTCTTATTGTTTAAATTTATTCGTAGGTACTTTACTATAATTTTTTTCTCTCTAAATTTTTTTTTAAGATTTTATTTATTTGACAGAGAGAAACACAGCCAGAGAGGGAACACAAACAGGGGAAGAGGGAGAAGCAGGCTTCCTGCTGAGCAGAGAACCCGATGTGGGACTCGATCCCAGGTCTCCGGGATCGTGACCTGAGCTGAAGGCAGTCGTTTAACCAACTGAGACACCCAGGCACCCCTTCTCTCTAAAGTTTTATATTTAAGTAATCTCTACACCTGATGTGGGGCTTGAGCTTACAACCCCAATATCAAGAGTTTCATGCTCTCCTGAGCCAGCCAGTTGCCCCATGTACTTTATTCTTTTTGATGCAATTGTAAATGGGATTTTTTAAAAATTTCTCTTTCTCATAGTTCATTGTTACCCTATAGTAACATAACTGATTTTTGTACATTGATTTTCTATCATTTACTGAATTTCTTATTTGTAATACTTTTTTGGGGTGAGTCTTTGGGTTTTCTATATATAATATGCCATCTGCAAATAGAGACCATTTTAACTCTTCCTTTCCAATTTGAATGTCTTCTGTTTCATTTTCTTGCCTAATTGCTTTGGCTAGGACTTCTAATATGATGTTGAATAAAATTAGAGTGGGCATTTTTATCGAGTTCCTAATCTTAGAAGAAAAGCTTTCAGCTTTTCACCATTGAGTATTAGCTGTGTGTTTGTCATATACGACCTTTTTATATTGAAGTATATTCCCTCTATACCCAATTTTTTGAGAGTATATATCGTGGTTGGATATTGAATTTTGTTGAATACTTTTCCCGGGCATCTATTGAAATGATACAATTTTTATCCTTTGTTTTGTTAATGTTGTGTGTCATATTGATTGATCTGCAAATGTTGAATCATTCTTCCATCCCTTGAATAAGTCCCACTTGATCATGGTGTATGATTCTTCTAATGTATTGTTGAATATAATTTGCTATTTTGTTGAAGATTTTTGTATACATAGTCATCAGGGATATTGGTCTGTAATTTTCTTTTCTTGTAGTATTCTGTCAGGATTTGGTATTGCTGGCCTCATGAAAGGAGCTTGGAAGTATTCCTCATCTTATATTTTTCAGAAGAGTTTGAAATCCAAATGGAAAATTAAGACATAGGGGAGAAAAGATACTTCATGGAGAAGTTTCTAAAAGGGCAGGAAAAAAAGACATGGAGAGGAGTTATCTTTGAATAGAATGGACTTCTTTGAGGCTGTAGAGAAAGACAAGTGATGATTGTGTATTCAGGGAATTGAGAGTTTTCAGTTGATGATTTCCATTTTGATTATAAAAATTGGGGTAGGGAATGGGTAGGATATCCACAGGATCACTTATTAAGTCAACTAGCACATGTATGTATGCATTAAGTGTGTGTATGTATTTGTATATTAAGTAGGGGGCTTCAGTAGCATGTGTTGAGGACAAGGGAAGCAGGAGTTCATCAAGTTCATCAATTAAAATGACTGATAGGGAGCATTGAGAACCAAGTGAGTCTAGAAAGTCCAAATTTGTAAAGGCTTCAATCTAATAGTTGTGAGCCTGTCTACAGCTTTACATACTTGGTCCCACTACATGAAAAGAGAAATCTGATTAAGAATACTTCATTAGGGCGCCTGGGTGGCTCAGTGGGTTAAAGCCTCTGCCTTCAGCTCAGGTCATGATCTTGGGGTACTGGGATGGAGGCCTGCATTGGGCTCTCTGCTCGGCAGGGAGCCTGCTTCCTCTGCTCTCTCTGCCTGCCTCTCTGCCTACTTGTGATCTTTCTCTCTGTCAAATAAATAAAATCTTTAAAAAAAAAAAAGAATACTTCATTAACAGTGCAGGAAAACACATACTACTAAACAACTGATGTTTATAGTAAGTTTTGGAGAGACTTGCCATTTAGATTCTGTCTACTCTTTAAAGAATCCCATCTCTCTAAAGCAATGACAGTAGTCTTTCAAGGAGCTACCATCATGATTTTGTATCATACTATGGTTCTGATAATATTAAGTCATAGATGTTTGATCTTAAAAGCCCTATAGACATTTTTTTAGGCCGATCATGATTTTCAAAATAAAAACATCAGCACATAGAGTCCTTAAGTTAGTGAATTGTAAAGTCTATTTTAGTAACTAATTCTTCCAATCTAAATCAGTGTTTCTCCCATGATATTGTACCTATTTTCTTCTATTCACTGAATCTTTTTAGTGCTTTTTTTCCTAGAGATTAAATCTCCAAATAATTGCAAGCATTATTTATTGTCAGAATGTTTTTAAAACTATGCAGCGTCCTATGTTTCCAAGATAGAATGATATTTTAGTTTCTCAGCAAATGTACTAATTATAGTAATTCTAGTCATAAGAAATTTTATCTCCTAAATGGTTAAATGATTTATTCAAAGCCAGTCTTAAATCAGTGGCAATATTGGATTACTCTGCAGGATTTTTAAATGTGTATTTTTATAAGTTTCAGTTTTAAATCTAAGAATTTTACAGAGCACCTGTGTGGCTCAGTAGTTTAAGCATCTGACTTTGGTCCTGGGATTGAGCCCTGTGTAGAGCTTCTTGCTCAGTGAGGAGTCTGCTTCTCCTTCCCCCTCTGCCCTCCTCCTGCCCTCCCCTTACTTGTGCTCTGTCTCTCTCTCTCTCTCAAATAAATAATTTTTTTAAAAAAAATCTAAGAATTTTTTATGATAGAATAAACATTTTCTAGACGAAAAAATATTGAATTAAATAAATGTAGTAAATTAGAGGCTGCAAAGTCTTCAGTTTATATAGACTTCAGTATAAAATTGAAAGTCTAAATAAATAAATTTTTCATTAGGAAGTATTATTTACTTTTAAGTTGAATTAGTCATTTTTGAACTATATCTTAATCAGTTGAAGAAAAAAGATTTTAGTTTAATACAATTATCTACAAGGGCATTTTTAGGCAAAACCCTTCCAGTTTGTCCTTTCTTCCCCACTGATCTTAAATATTTTATGTTCACTTTAAATTCTGTTATTTCAAAGAGGTTGTCTTTTTAGGCCTCACAATTTTTTTCTACATCAAGTATAAATGTAATGAAACTAAACTATACTTCATAAGGAAAGGTTTAGAAATTGACAAAAGAACTTGCACATGCCTCTAGGTAAAAAACAAAAACAAAAACAAAACAACATTTAGATAAACAAACAGAAATCCTATTTTCAATATTTTAATATACATCTGATTTTTGAAACATTAGATTCCTCCACTTAAGAAGAGTACTATAATAGATACCACCATACAAATTATTTATTAAATTATGCTTTTTTAAAGTAGTTTCCATTTGAGAAATTAATAGAAATGAAGAGACTGTGTCCACAAAAGTATATTTTTTGGAAGCAAAATGGTATATAAGATTTTGAGTTACCAATGAACAGTTTTAAAGGAGATATGCATTTGTTCTTATTTTAGTAAGTGATTTGTCCTAACATGTTTATGGACGTATCAAGAATTAGACTTGGCATCAGTAAATCGTGGTTATTATAATCATCACAACTGCCAAAATAACTTCACAGTCAACTTAATTCCAAACTGGAAAACATTTCTATACTGCACATATTATCTCTCACCACTGTTAAAAAAATGGCTGGAAATCATCTGTAATCATAGATTTTTGAGTTAATATGTATTGTGTTCAAACCTTTTAATTATCACTACACAACTAAAATGTGTGATATGTAGGATATGGCAAACTTCCTGATGTATCTATAGTTAAGTAAATGAAGATACCCATATGATAAAAGTAGCAACACACAGAGTACTTACCCTCAGAGAATGTTAAATTGAAATTTATATTAAGATATAAATATAATAGGCAATAAAACTTCTGTGATTGACTGTTAGGCATTCCCCAAGAGTTACATGAATAAATCTGAACCCCAGAGTTAAATCAGGATTTTGGCACTGAGTGATTTCCTATGATAAAATAGGTTTCCTAAGATTTAACTTGAGAATAAGGGAACTTTCTAGCAGTTTCATTATAGTAATAAGACAACTTTAAGACAGTGCTTCTTGAAATTATAATCATGTTTGTGAATTTCAAATAAAGCTCATGTTGAGAATGCCTCAAGGTCATGATATATCTTATCCTTTAAAGTAGTTTTAAAGACTGGATGAAAACCTGACAGTCTGTAATCTGAATGCTGTTTTGATACCATAATATATATTTTAAAATATAATACCCTGAAAGAAACAAAATGCTGAATAAGGCAAAGTTTCCAAACATTTTATAAATCAGATCACTAATAATATCAACTAAGTACTGCAAGGAGTCAATAACTGTAAGAAATGTACAGTTACTAGCCCTTCTTACTAGTTTGAAAACTATGGAGCAACTAATGATGTGAAATGCTTATCACAAACTTGACAGTCATACAGATATATATTAAGAACTGGCACAAAAATGATAAACTGAACCATAAAAAAGACATTTTGAAGCAATTACTAATCAGGAAAAGATTCTAATAAATCAATCAGCATTAAGGTTGCTCCTCATCAGCTAGATTCATGGTATTGCAAATTATTTACATTTTTAAATGGCTCACCTGGCTTAGCAATGATATTCAAATAATTTCCATAATGTCTCCTGACAAGGACATCTTAGAAAATTGCTTATTTAACTCTGAGATTTTAATGGAACAAGGAGAGTGTGAGGGAAAATATGAAAGAAGGCAAAAGCCCCACTAAAGCAGATAAAAGGAAAATATAAAGGAAAAAATGCCAAATCTAAATGAATAAAATTTTAAGTATCAACAAATATAGATTCAGCCTATCTATCCAGAATGTAGGTATAGATATAGAATTGTATGATTTCTCTATGATAGTATATCTATAAGTAATTTCTATCACCACAGAGTAAAACCTGATAGCCTAAGCCCTTTTCCATATACTTGGTACAAAAGACATGGTACATAGACCTGTTTGTATTTTATGGCCTTTCTGATTAGGATTTATTTAAGCTTCAACACAGAACAATAGAAGTACCAAAGCATCATTAACATTACTTTCCCCCCGCCAAAAAAAAAAAAAAAAGTAATTTTTCTATGTTCTTGAAAAGTCTCGAAGTTGAAACTCTGTCTGACGTTATGTAGTAAGTTCCACAGAGCATTCAAAATTTTCCCTGTGGTGGAATTTCATTATATTATGCACCTTGCCAAAAATTACTTTCCAAATTACTCTCTGTGCTGAATTGAAGAGAGAGTACATAAGCAAAGAAAGACAACTGCTTCAAAGATAAGAGAGCAAAGAGAGGAGAAAAGTTCTTGAGCTAATACTCATACTATTTTCTTCTGCTGGTCTCGTAGAAGCATATGAAATTTGACTCAATTTCAATGCTTAAGGGGACACGGTTTATTTGGACAGAGAGGACCGATAGAACAGATAAAAATAAAAATCTCTTCCAGCTCTCTCTGTATGATCTTATCCACTCCTATTGCTTAAATCGTGTAAAGTATATGGCCAAAAGGCTTCCAGGATCTTATCTCAACTCCCACCTCTTTTCTGTGTTTTATATATGCTTTTACAGCCTAAATGGGTATTTTGACAGTTCTTTTAACTGATGATATAAAACCACACTATAAGAGCTAATTCTTTTCCTACTTTGTTAATATAAATAATAGCATAACACTCTGGTTGTTAACTCTTCCCTTTCCATCACATCCTTTCATTTAATTGGTTCCCCAACCCATCTCTGAAAAATCTGTTCAAATTCTTTCCATTTCCACTGCCTAAGTTCAAAACATGATCTTTGGTCTACACTGTTTCAAGAGTTTTTCCAGCTAATCTCAATTACTCCAGGCTCTCTTCACTGCTATCTGTCCTCATCACTCCTACCAGGATCTACTACAAATCTAATCACTGGCAGCACCTTTAA
Source organism: Spilogale gracilis (assembly GCA_004023965.1). Taxonomy (NCBI): domain Eukaryota; kingdom Metazoa; phylum Chordata; class Mammalia; order Carnivora; family Mephitidae; genus Spilogale; species Spilogale gracilis. The sequence goes on along the minus strand of PITA01002363.1, from coordinate 117,638 downwards.
AAATTATTTTTAGTTTAAAAAATAATTTCTTGAAATATACTTGACACAATGTTATATTAGTTTTAGATGTACAACTTAGTGATTCTACAACTCTATATGTTATGATATTCTCACAAATGTAAGTACCATTTGTCACCGAATGATGCTATTGTAATGCTATTAACTCTATTCCCTATGCTGTATTTATATCTCCATGTCTGCCTCATTCCATTACTGGAACCCGGTATTTCCCACTTCTGTCACCTATTTTGCCCATCCCCCTCCCCTCTGGCACCATCAGTTCTCTGTATTTGTCTATTTCTGCATTTTTTGTTTATTCCTTTTGTTGTTGTTTTTAGATTGCACATAAAGTAATATCATATGGTATTTGTCCTTCTTTGTATGACTCATTTCACTTACCCTCTAGGTCCATCCATGTTGAACAAATGGCAAGATCTCATTTATGTCTGAGAAATATTCCAGTATGTGTGTGTGTGTGTGTGTGTGTGTATCTTCTTTATTCATTCATCTCTCTGTGGATACTTGTGTTTCTTCCATATCTTGGGTATTATAAATAATGCTGCTGTAAACATAGGGGTGCATATATCTTTTCATAGTAGTGTTTGCATTTACTTTGATTAAATATCCAGTAGTAGAACTACTGGATCATGTTTTTCTATATTTATTTTAGGGGGACACCTCCATACCATTTTCTGCAGTGCATGTACCTGTTTTCATTCCCACCAGCAATGCATGAGGATTCCTTTCTCTCCACATCTTCACCAACACTTGTTATTTTTTGTCTTTTTGGTACTAGCCATTCTGACAGAGGTAAGATGATATCTCATTGTGGTTTTGATTTGCATTTCCCTGATGACTAGTGATATTGCCATCTTTTTTTTTTTTTAAGATTTTATTTACTTATTTGACAGAGAGAAACACAGCTAGAGAGGGAACACAAGCAGAGGGACTGAGAGAGGGAGAAGCAGGCTTCCCGCCGAGCGGGGAGCTGATATGGGACACGATCCCAGGTCTCCAGGATCATGACTTGAGCTGAAAGCAGGCGCTTAACCAACTGAGCCACCCAGGTGCCCCGATATTGCCATCTTTTTATGTATCTGTTGGTCAACTGTATGTCTTCTGAAGAAAAATGTCTCTTCAGGTCTCTGCCTTTTTCTCAACTGAATTATTTGGGTTTTTGGGGGGGATTGAGTTGTATGAGTTCTTTATACATTTTGGATATTAATCCCTTATATATATCATTTACAAATATCTTCTGCATTCAGCAGGTGGCTTTTTCATTTTGTTAATGGTTTCTTTTATTAATTCAAAGCTTTTTACCTTGGCATAGTCTTAATAGTTTATTTTAGTTTTTATTTCCGTTGCCTAAGAAGACATCTAGAAAAATGTCGCTAAGGCTGGTATCAGAGAAATTACTACCCATGTTTTCCCTTAGGAGTTTTATGGCTTCAAATTTCACATTTAGTCTTTAATCCATTTTGAGTTTATTTTTGTGTATGGTGTAAGTGGTCCAGTTTCATTCTGTTGTATGCTGCTGTCCAGTTTTTCCAGCACCTTTTGTTCAAAAGATTGTCTTTTACCCATCATATATTCTTGCCTCATTTGTTGTAATTGACAATATATGCATCAGTTTAATTTTGGGCTCTCTATTCTTTTTTATTGATCTATGTGTCTGTTTTTGTGTCAGTATCACACTGTTTTAATTACTGTAACTTTGTAGTATATCTTCAATTTTCAGACTGTAATACCAGCTTTGTTCTTTTCCAGATTGCTTTGGCTATTTGAGGTCCTTTGTGGTTCCATACAAATTTTATGGTTAAGTTTTCTGGTTTCGTGCAAAATGCTATGGTGGGGGGTGGTACCTGAATGGCTCAGTCACGTGGTTGGCCAACTTGTGATTTCGGCTCAGGTCATGATCTCAGGACATTGAACTACACACTGGGCGTGGAGCCTGCTTAGGATTCTTTCTCTCCCCCTCTGCTCCTCCCTCCAGGTACATATGTGTTTCCCCCTTCCCTTTCTCAAAAAAAAAAAAAAAAAAAAGCTATTGATATTTTGAAAGGGATTCATTGAATCTGTAGACTGCTTTGTGTGATATGTACATTTAATTAAATGACTATGTCCAATCCAAGAGCATCATTTGTTAGTGTTTTCAATTTCTTTCATCACTGTTTTATAGTTTTCAGAATATAGTCTTTTACCTTCTTGGTTAAGTTTATTCCTAGATATTTCATTCTTTTTGGTGCAATTGTACATGAGACTGTTTTCTGAATTTTTCTTTATGCTACTTTGTTGTTAGTATATAGAAAAACAACAGATTTTGAATATTGATTTTATATATGGCAACTGTACTGAATTTATTTATTACTTCTATCAAGTTTTTTGATGGAGTCTTCAGGGCTTTCTATTATTATCATGTCATCTGCGTATAGTGACAATTTTACTTTTTCCTTGTCAAGTTTAATGATATTTATTTGTTTTTCTTGTTTGACTATTTTGGCTAGGATTTCAAGTACTATGTAGAATAAAAGTGGTGAGAGTGATATCCTTGTCTTGTTCCTGACCTTTGAAGAAAAACTCTGTTTTTCACCATCAAAGATGATATAAGCTGTAGGTTCATCATAAATGGACTTTATTATGTTGAGGTGCACTCCCTCTAAACCCACTTTGTTTTTATTATGTATTTATTATTTTATTATACTCCTAAAGTTTTTATTATGAATGGATGTTGAATTTTGTGAAATGCTTTTTCTGCATCTATTGAGATGATCATCTCATTTTTATCCTTTTTGTTTAATGTGTTATGTTGATTGATGTGCAATTATTAAACTGTCCTTGCATCCTCAGAATAAGTCCCACTGGATTGTGCTGAATGATCCTTTCTGAATGTGGTTTGTTTGCATTTTGCTGCAAATCTCTGAGTCTAGTTTATCAGGGACAGTGGCCTGTAATTTTCTGTTTTTGTACTATCTTTCTCTGGGTTTGGTATTATGGTAATTCTGTCCTTGCAGAATATATATGGAAGTTTTCCTTCCTCTTCAGTTTTTTGACCTTTTTGTTTTGTTTTGATTGTTTGACTATTTTGATGAGAATAAGTCTTAACTCTTCTTTAAATGGTTGTTAGAATTCACTTGTAAACCACCTGGTTCTAGAATTTTGTTTTTTGTGGATTATTTTATTACTGATTCAATTCTGTTACTAGTAATCATTCCACTCAGATTTTCTATATCCTCCTGATTCAGTTTTGAAGAATTGTATGTTCCTAGAAATTTCTCCATTTCTTTTAGGTTTTCAAATTAATTGGCATATTATTTTCATACTAATGTCATAATCCTTTCCATTTCCGTGGTGTTGATTTTTTTCTTCTCCTCTTTCCTTTCTGATTTTATTTATGTTTTTTTTTTCTTGATATGTCTGGCTAATGTTTTATCAAACTTTTTTTCAGAGAACCAGATCTTGGCTTCATTAATCTTTTCTGTTTTTTTTTTTATTCTCTACATCATTTATTTCTGCTCTGCTATTCACTGTTTCCTTCTTCATATTAACTTTGAGTTGTCTTTGTTTTTCTTTTTCTAGTTCCTTTAGGCATAATATTAGTTTGTTTAAGTAAGATTTTTCTTGTTTCTTGGTAGGACTATATTCCTATAAATTTCCCTTTTACAGCTGATTTTTGCTATGTCCCAAGATTTTGGACCTTTATGCTTAATTTTCATTTGTCTCCATGTATTTTTATTTTTCTTTGATTTATTGGTTGACCCATTGGTTCTTTAGCAGCATATTGTTTAGCATATTGTATGTTTTTCCAGTTTTTTTTTTTCTTCTTATAAGTGATTTCTGGATTTGTAACATTGTGGTCAAAAAGATACTTGAAATGGTGTCTATCTTCTTAAATTTGTTGAGACTGTCATTGCAGTGTGACCTAATATGAGATCTATCCTGGAGAATGTTCCATTTACACTTGATAATAACATGTATTCTTTGTTTTTGGGTGGAATGTTCTGTATATTTCTGTTGGATCCACTTGTTTAATGCCTCCTTCAAAGATACTGTTTCCTTATTGATTTTTTGCCTGCCAGATTTATCCACTGATGTGAGGTGTTAAAGTCCTTTATTATTACTCTCCACTTCTCCTCTAATGTCTGTTAAATTTGTTTTCTGTGTTTAGGTGCTCCAATGTTGGGTGCATACATATATAGAGTTGTTTTATCTTGTTCAAGTGATCCCTTTTTCATTTTCTAATGCCATTCTTTGTCTCTTTTTACAGTCTTTATTTTAACATCTATTTTGTCTGACACAGGCATTGCAACTATGGCTCTTTTTGTTTCCATTTACATGAAATATCTTTTTCTGTCCCTTCAATCTCAGTCTGTATGTGTCTGTTTTGTTTTTTATTTAAATTCAATTAATTAACATATAATATATTATTGGTCTCAGAGGTGGTCAGTGATTCATCTGTCTTATATAATGCATAGTGCTCATTAAGTCACGTGCCCTCCTTAATGTCCATCACCCAGTTACCCCAATCTCCTACCAGCCTCCAGCAACCCTAAGTTTGTTTCCTATGATTAAGAGTCTCTTATGGTTTGTCACCCTCTATGATTTCATTTTTTTATTTTTCCATTTTCTACTATGATCTCTGTTTTGTTTCTTAAATTCCACATATGAGTGAAATCATATGATAATTGTCTTTGACTGACTTATTTCACTTAGCATAATATACTCTAGTTCTATCCACTTTGTTGCAAATGGCAAGATTTCATTTTTTTTAATGTTTAATAATATTTCATTGTATATAAATACCACATCTCTTTATCCATTCATCTGTCAGTGGTCATTGAGGCTCTGTCTATAGTGTGGCTATTGTGGACATTGCTGCTATAAACATTGGGGTACATGTGCCCCTTCAGATTACTATATTTATATCTTTGGGGTAAATACCCAGTAATGCAAATGTTGGATTGTTGAATAGCTCTATTTCCAATTTTTTTTTTAAAGATTTTATTTATTTGACAGAGAGAAACACAGCTAGAGAGGGAACACAAGTAGGGGGAGTGAGAGAGGGAGAAGCACGTTTCCGGCTGAGCAGGGAGCCCGATGTGGGGCTCAAACCCAGGACTCCAGGATCATGACCTGAGCCAGAGGCAGACGCTTAATGACTGAGCTACCCAGGCGCCCCTATTTCCAACTCTTTGAGGAATTTCCATACCATTTCCAGAGTGGCTGCACCATCCTAGCATCCCTGCCAACAGTATGAAAGTGTTCCCCTTTCTCTGCATCCTCACCAACATCTGTCGTTTCCTGACTTGTTAATTTTAGCCATTCTGACTGGTGTGAGATGGTATCTCACTGTGTGTTTCCCTGATGTCAAAGGATGCAGAGCATTTTTTTTTTTTCATGTGTCTATTGGCCATTTGTATGTCTTCTTTGGAGAAATGCCTGTTAATGTCTTCTTCCTATTTCTTAATTAGATTACTTGTTCTTTGGGTGTCGAATTTGATAAGTTCTTTATAGATTTTGGATACTAGTCCATTATCTGATCTGGTGGCATCACAGTTCCAGACTTCAAGGTCTATTACAAGACTGTAATCATCAAGAGAGTATGGCACTGGCATAAAAACACACATATAGTTCAATGGAACAGAATGAAGAACCCAGAAATAGACCCTCAACCCTATGGTCAACTAATCTTCAACAAAACAGGAAAGAACGTCCAAAGGAAAAAAGACAGTCTCTTCAACAACTGCTGCTGGGGAAATTGGACAGCCACATGCAGAAGAATGAAACTGGACCATTACCTTACACCACACAAAAAGATAGACTCAAAATGTATAAAAGACCTAAATGTGAGACAGGAATCCAACAAAATCTTAGGAGAAAACAGGCAGCAACCTCTTGCTAAACACCTCTCCAAAGGCAAGAGAAACAAAGGCAAAAATGAACTATTAGGACTTCCCCAAGACAAAAACTTTTACACAGCAGAGGAAATAGTCTACAAAATCAAAAGACAACTGACAGAATGAGAGAAGATATTTGCAAATGACATATCAGTCTGTATGTATCTATGTGTCTTTAGGTCTGAAGTGAGTTTCATACAGGAAGCATATAAATGGGTCTTTTTTTTTTTTAAATCTAGTCTGTCACCCTACATATTTTGATTGGAACATTTAGACCACATACATTTAAAGTAATTATTGATAGGTATGTACTTACTTCCATTTATCTCTGTTCCTTTCTTGTGCTCTTGTCATTTAATGGCATTTCTTACTCTCTTTTTTTGTGTTATACTTGGATTCCTTTCTCTTTATTGTTTGTGTATCTATTATAGGTTTTGGATATGACATCCTAAGTATACAGCTGTCTCTATTAAGTTGATGGTCACTAAATTTCAAAGACATTCTAAAAGAATTTCCTTTTTTTCCTTCCCCTCCACATTTTATGTATGTGTTGTCATATTTTACATCTTTTTATTTTGTGGTCCCCTTAACTAATTTTTTAGATACAATTGATTTTACTACTTTTTTTTAATTTGTATCATAGCTTTTAAAAAAAATTATTTATTTATTTGACAGAGAGAGAGAGATCACAAGTAGGCAGAGAGAGAGGAGGAAGCAAGCTCCCTGCTGAGCAGAGAGCCCGACATGGGTGAGCCTGGATCCCAGGACACTGAGATCATAATCTGATCCGAAGGCAGAGGCTTAACCCACTGAGCCACCCAGGCGCCCACATCATAGCTTTATAAGTGATTGCTATGCTACCTTTCCTATGTATTTGCTTTTACTCACAACATTTTTTCCTTCTCTAATTTTTGTGTTTGTAATTATAGCCTTTTCTTTTCCACTTTAAGAAGTCCCTTTAACATTTCTCACAATGTTGGTTTAGTGATGATAAAATCTTTTTTTTTTTTTCCTTTTCCTTTGGTCTGAGAAACTCTTTAAGTCATCTTTAATTCTGAAAAACTTTACCAGATAGACTATTTTTGCTGCTGCTGCTGCTGCTGCTGCTTTTTTTTCTTGCAGCACTTTGGGGATGCTCAGTTGCAGTTTCTGTTGAAAGATCAGCTGATAGCCTAATGGGATTTCCCTTGTAAGTAACTAGTTGCTTCTCTCTTGCTGCTTTAAAAACTCTATCTTTAACCTTTGACATTTTAATGATTACATGGTGTGTGGACCTTCTTAGGTTCATCTTGTTTCGAGCTCTCTGTGATTCCTGAGCCTGGATATCAGTTTCTTTCCACAGATTAGGGAAGTTTTTAATTTTTATTTCTTCTAGTAAGTTTTCTGCCCCTTTCTCTTTTCTCCTTCTGGGATCCCTATAATGTGAACATTTGCTTTATGCTGTCCGAGAAATCTCTTGGAAGAGATTATCTTCCAAGATATGGAAGAGTTATCTCTCCTAAACTTGAAGGAATAATCTGTGTGTGGTCACACAGATCAAGATATGGAAGAGTTATCTCTCCTGAACTTGAAGGAATGATCTGTGTGTGTTCATCCCTTGAATAGACTGTGTGTGACTTTGGTAGCTAGCTGGAGATGTAGCTGCATAGGCTGGGAGTCCTAGGGTACTCTCTGTAGGGGTCTCCCTGGTGGAATGGCTGGAGCTGAGGTGGGCAGTTTGGGATAGTCCCTGTGCTTTCCATACAGGGGATAAACTGGCAGGACAGCTGAAGCTGAATTGGGTATGAGCTGGCAGATCCCATCACCCTCCACACAGAGGGGGTTTTACCAGTACAGCTGAAGTTTAGGGGGGCATGGGCTGGAGTTCTCCTAGGGCTTTCTGTGAAGAAAGGAACCTGGCAGGTCAGCTGAAGACAAGCTCCTGAGACCAATGTAAATATTCACAATTTTTATCTATAAAGAAGACTAAAATCCTCAGCATAAAAGAGGAAACTTACCAACTTTTCTAGACTTAACTCTCACCAGTCCCCATCTCCCCTACTATACTTCATCAATACTGCACTATTCATATGAGCTAAAAATAATATGTCTTTCCATTACTCTGTTCCTCTTCCTAAATCTTTCACCATATCTAGGATGCCTTCTTTATCCATTTCTCTTTCTGGCAAATGGTTACTTGCCCTTCAGTCCTCAAATCTAATGTCACATCCCTTCTGGCATTTATTCTTTCTGTTCTCACAGCACAATTATATATATACATCACTATTATAATCATGGCAATGTGTTTTCTTTGCTAGACTGTGGATCATTTTTGTAATTTTTATTTGAATAGAACAAATCTGGGGTGTGCAGTGATACAGATAAACACTTGCTTCAGGGAGACAATAACAAGTCTAGGCTGAGAAATCAGGTAAAAATTTCCAGAAACACAATTCCATTTTAAGAATAAATACAAGTCAGGGTGAGTATTCTTAATCTCAGGATTGTGTGTTTGAGCCTCACGTTGGGTATAGAGATTACTTAAAAAAAAAAAGACAAGTCTAGTCTAGGAAAGAGGAAATTTAGAACATTGCAACAGGACAAATGTGTAACATAGTGAGGTTATGTTTAGTGATTCCTCAGTACTTGCTAGTGGCAAAGTTGGAAATATGTATATATAGGCTAAAGGAAATAGAAAAAAGGAATTGACCTTAATCTTTGAAATGACTGAACGATGTTGCAAAGGACTCAGATAAGTTGAACTAATATTTAAAGGTATACGATTTTGTGCAACTATACTCAGTAAATAGAGCAAAGAATTTAGATTTTGATATTGATCTGACTTGAGATTTGCTGGGCAGGTATGGCATAAATAGGCAAGTAGTATAAGGGAAATGAAGATTGTGGTGAGGTGTTTCAGATGAGGTAAAAGAACTGGAAGAATCAAGGGACACAGGCTGTTTCCAAAAATTTCATTTACTGGGATTAAGAAATTGAAAGTTGTAATTTGTTGGGGCACCTGGGTGGCTTAATTGGTTAAGCATCTGACTCGATTTCAGCTCATATTGTGATCTCAGGGTCATGGGATTGAGACCTACATTAAGCTCTGTCCCAGTACAGAATCTGCTTGAGATTCTCTCCCTCTTTCTTCTCTCTCCCTCAAATAAATAAAATCTTTAAAAAGCCAAAAGTTGTAATTTGTGGATCCAGCAGGTATTTATTAAACACTTACTATGTGCCAAATACTTTTTTAAGCACAGGGAAACAGCAGATTTTTTTTAAAAGATTTTATTTATTTGACAGAGAGAGATCACAAGTAGGCAGAGAGGCAAGCAGAGAGAGGAGAAAGCAGGTTACCTGCGGGGCAGAGAGCTGGGTGTGGGCCTCAATCACAAGACCCAGAGATCATGACCTGAGCCAAAGGCAGAAGCTTTAACTCACTGAGCCACCCAGGTGCCCAAACAGCAGATTTTTTAAAAAGGCAAAAGTCCCCAAGATATTTGACAAAGTTTGTATTTTCAGAGGTAAAGTAGTTCTGGAGGATTAAAAGATCAGAGAGTATGCCATGGAAGAGATGGCTCAAATGTTGTGTCTGGGTTGCTAGAGTTTAGGAAAGTAAGAAACTCTAAGGATACTAGATTCCATAAGATATAAACATGGATAGGAAATCAGGATATTGTCAGCACTTGGGTGATTACAAAAAAAAGCCAGATGCTAAAGTCTTCAATGAAAGTAAGGGAGTGAACAGGAGGTTGCTACATTGTAGAGATGGAAATGGGCAGAAAGCATAATGAGATGCAAAAGTTTCAATTGGAATGGTAATGTTACTTGCAAGTAGAAGATAAAAGCAGTAGTTGAGAGAAAAGGGCATGCCCTACTTTCTGACCCTGTGGGATACAGGTAAAATGAGAAGAACCAGGTTTTAATTAAGAAGTGGAAAAGGCATTAGATGAACTCTCTAAGGGATTTGTTGACCATGGACTGAGGAGTGAGGTTTCCACAGCCCAGTGAAAAGAGAAAGCACAGAAAACTATAGGGTGAATTATGCAGCAGATCTCACACTTTGAGCAGTGTTCAAGGGATGGATTTAGAGGACTCAAATACTTAAAGAATGTCTCAAATATGTACAACAACTTGAGTCCAGGTTCTAGAGATACTTTTTTTTTTTTTTAAGATTTTTTATTTGACACAGAGAGATCACAAGTAGGCAAAGAGGCAGGCAGAGAGAAGAGGAAGCAGGCTCCCTACTGAGCAGAGAGTCCAATGTGGGACTCGATCCCAGGACCCTGAGATCATGACCTGAGCCGAAGGCAGAGGCTTTAACCCACTGAGCCCCCCAGGCACCCTAGAGACACTTTCTAAGGTAGATTTCAGATTTACCACTTCCATATAGATTCTGTGACTTTGGAAATTATATAAAATGCTTTATGTAGAGCTTACATAGAGCAATTCTTAATTATTAGGTATTATTAATATTCCAAAGCTCAAAGAAGTTGTTGGAAGTTAAATGAAGCCAGTCACAGGTCTGTTTTATAAACTGATATAGGCTGAGGCCCTAGAAAACAACGGTGATCAATAGGCACTGAAGCCAGTCCCAGGTTAGGTCCCTGATATAATGGAGGGCAGTTTTGAGAAACTCAGACAGGACTTGAGGCCTCATGACAGTGATGTGAATAAAAATAGAAATAGCCAGCTTAAAAGCTCAATAGAAAAGAACACCATCACGTGGACCCTCATTAAAACACTGAAGAGAAGGCTAGCTAGTTTTATGTTTATTTGCCCCATCACATGGCTCTGAACTTCAGGGCGTGAGGTAAGCATGCAATAAGGCTTAAAAATAAATGTGTTAAAACAAAACTGTTCATATTTATGAAGGCATATGGTAAAGTGTGATCACTAACGGTGTGTGGGCTAAGATGATAGTGGATTAGTGTTTAAAACATGGGCTCAGGCTTTGCCATTTACTATGTGACTTTGATAGTAACATTGACTAATCCTCAATTTCCATTTTCTCTAATACGGAAATAATTACTTCACACTGTTACCATAGGAATTAGATGTACAAATGCATATAAAGTACAGCATATGTGAGTGTTACTAGAAAATATTTTAAAAATTCTAGCTATTATACTACAGGACCAGAACTAAATCAGACCTACTGGACATCAGATTTGTATTTCTGTCACCACTGCTCCAACATGTATGTTATTTCCTAAAATTCCCCATTATCTGAGAAGGAAAAACATATAGTCATGCTCATCTTGTGAGAGAGAAGATGGAGGGCAGTTGAGAGAAAGTTCTGTCTCTGTAGTGCAAAAACCCATTTAGATCTTATGACAAAAATGTACAAGATTTACATCCAAAGGACAGAAAAAAATGTTAATGTAAAATTGTGTCAGGGATAAGAGTTATACAGATAAGTGACCAAGATGGATAGATTCAGTAAAGGTCTTTTCTTCATCTCTCTTTGACTGAAGAGCTACCATACTGATAATTTGCTTTTAGTTATGGTTGTATAGACAAATTAAAGGAATTTGCCTTCTTTTGGCACTGTGAATCCAACAGAGTTAAATTAAGTCCATGGTTGACTCTGATCATGTCTTTGTCATAGCAGATTAGGTTCTTAAAGAATACATAATACTTCCTCCCTTCCCTGAAGGAAAAAGGGTAAGAAAAGGGTTCACCCTGATTTCAGATCTCCATGCATGAAGTGTTGATTATTGAGTATAGATAAAAAAGAGGGAAAGGACACATCTAATCATTTATTTTTAGAAATCATTACATGTTATATAACTTTGCTGTTTCTGTGTCTTTATAAGCTAAATGATTTCCTATCATTGGCTTACAAATCTGTAAGGAACCATATATTTCAGCTCTCCAACCCCATCAGAAGACAACATTCTAACTACTCTTGAAAAAAATTGTGTGCTAGTATATAGTCCTTGCATGTATCACGCTCAGATTTAGAATTTAGTAAAAATATATAAGTAAAAACAAAATTTGGATGGATTTTGCCAGTTATTTTGTACTTATTAGGCCACCTTAGACCAAGATGGTCTGAAATTCATGCAGTTAAGTATATTAAATGAATGAGAATTTTTTGATCTTCTGATTAAGCAGCATAACACTTATTTACACCTAAATTACATCTGTTCAAGAACAATTCATTTGAAGTATGTGTCAGAAATGTATCTTTTGGAGTTCTTAAACTGGAATTTGGCCTAGATATCAACTCTATACATCATCCCAGTTAAACATGGTTAATAAAAAGAGACACAGAGGGCGCCTGGGTGGCTCAGTGGGTTAAAGCCTCTGCCTTCAGTTCAGGTCATGATCTCATGGTCCTGGGATCGAGGCTCGCATCTGACTCTGCTCAGCAGGGAGCCTGTTTCCTCCTTGCTCTCTCTGCCTGCTTGTGATCTCTCTGTGTCAAATAAATAAATAAAATCTTAAGAAAAAAAAAAAAAAGAGAGACAGAAAGAGAATATACTTGAGGGAGAGAGAATATAATGAATGGTAAGGAGCCTCTATAGAGTTCTATGTTAAGTATGGTAAATCAGTGATCAGAAAGAATGCAAACACGAACACAACTATCTTTGGACAGTCTATTTATTATGAAGTTCAATATTCCCATAGATATCTTTTCTTGATTTCAAATAATTCTCACTAAACTCAATTACATATAGCTTTTGTATACAAAATGAAAAGCCAAGGTAGGCAGCAAATTTAGAGACAGAGGTGGTAAAGAGAAGTATGTTGAATTTTCAATCATTAAACTGGTTTTGAGTGTGGTTTTAAACTCAAGAATATGTTGCAAGTATAACTGTACTTGAACTAGCTAAAAGATAAATTATGGTTAACATACGTCTGTCTTTTCTGTCTTATTAGCAAATACCATTTAAACTTGCTATGAGACTTCCTTTTTAATGGCTAAAATGTTTTTATAAAGGGTTTTTGCTTATATACACCAACTCTTTTAATTCAAGAAAACTGGCATTTCAGATTCAAAACTTATGTATTACTTAAGAGTAGGGACTCGGAGGGGCCTGGGTGGCTCAGTTAAGTGACTGCCTGCCTTCGGCTGAGGTCCTGGAGACCCAGGATGGAGCCCTGCATCAGGCTCCCTGCTCAGCGGGAAGCCTGCTTCACCCTTTCTCACTTCCCCTGCTTGTGTTTCCTCTCTTGCTGTGCTTCTGTCAAATAAATAAAATCTCTAAAAAAAAAAAAAAAAAAAAAAAAAAGAGTAGGGATTCTCAGAGTTTTAAAGCCAAACAGCAGTCTGAACAGTATAGGAAAGTGAACCAGTATTCCTGGGTTATCACAATTTAAAATGGTCCTTAAAGCATGGTGGCTTAAAATGGCTTTGAAATTTCATTTTAAATCTTATATTGTGGGGCGCCTGGGTGGCTCAGTTGGTTAAGCAACTGCCTTCGGCTCAGGTCATGATCCTGGAGACCCGGATTGAGTCCCACATCAGGATCCCTGCTCGGCGGGAAGCCAGCTCCTCCCTCTCTCACTCCCCCTGCTTGTGTTCCCCTCTCTGGCTGCGTTTCTGTCAAATAAATAAAATTAAAAATAAATAAATAAATCTTATATTGTAACTTACAGGCTTTATGTTTTGCATTCTTCCAATGATATATCCATATTTATTTTAATGGGAAAAGTTTTAATTACTATTAAAAAAAACAATCCGAAAACATACAGCATCCCATGGCTCTGTCTCATCCTTATCATATAATTAGAGAAGCATGGTCATGGGGTTTTGTCAGGATAATGCATTTAGTGTCTTCCTTTCAATGGCACTTGACAAAAAAAAAAACTGAAGTCTTAACTTTGCATTCTTTAAAATAATTTAATATCGAATTTTGAGATTCTTGGGCAGGTTTAAATAAATTTAATTTTCATGGTTTTTTTTTTTTTTAGAATTAGAAAAACTTTGTATTTAGAAGGGATATTTTTTTAATAAGCAGGGTAAATTTACCAGTGTTGCTGTATCCATGTTACCTCTTAAATCCATTTTACCATAATTGTTTAAAAAATCACTGATCTTAGAGTCCAAATTCTTTAGCATGGCCCATAATCTGATCTCTTCCCATCAAGACACATTTTCTCTACTGCTTCTGTTTCATAATCTTACAATCTAGCCATGTTAACTTTTAGTTCCTCTAGGGTGCCATAATCTTGATTCAGGTATCTCTTAATTTTTTAAACACACTATTTTTGTCTTCAACAGCTTCCTTCCTCATTCCTCCCTCCAACCCAGCTCTAAAGAAGTGTAACTATCTTCAAGAATCCTTACCTGATAAGGGTTAGGTATAATAGCACCCAGTAGTTTCTTCCTAAAACATGAATCTAAGTGCTTGTTTACTTACCTCATAGCAGACAGAAGGCCCCATAAGGAACTGTGTTTTATGTGCCATTTCACAGCATCTAGGGTGTGGTACATGGTTAGCAGGTAGTATTTATTGAAAGAATGAATTCTCAAGAGTTTAAAGATGTTAACAGGTGATGTACAAAATCCTTTTAAAATTGACTTATATTTCTAGTTAGTAGAAATCATAGTTTTGTCTTTTAAAGATTTTATTTATTTGACAGAGAGAGATCACAAATAGGCAGAGAGGCAGGCAGAGAAAGAGGAGAAAGCAGGCTCCCCATTGAGCAGAGAGCCTAATGTGGGACTCAATTCCAGGACTTTGAGATCATGACGTGAGCCGAAGGCAGAGGCTTAACCCTCTGAGCCACCCAGGCGCCTCTAGAAATCATGTTTTAGGGACTAGTATTTCTTTTAAAAGCACAATAGATTTTTTATATTGACAATCTTTAAAACTGGAATCTACCTCTTCAAAGTGCTCTCCTTAGTAGTTAATTTTAAAGACAAACTATTTAAAAAAAACAAAAGTGGTAAGGGAATAAATTAGCCACAAGTACTGATGTACATTATTACTGTGGTATTGAAAGAGCATGGACTTTAAGGTTAAAAAATACCTCCATTAGCTCAAAAATTTTTATAAACGCCCCACTTTAAAATTGGCCCAAAGGCAATATTTGTGCCACGACAGACATTCCCAAAGCTATTATTTTCACAGGTGTTGATATTTTATAGTGTTTGCAGAAATTATTTTGGTGAAACTAAAAATAACCCTGTGAGACAGGCTATGGATGAGAAAAGGGACTCAGAAAACTAACTGGTCTTGCTCCAGCTACCATGATCAGTAAATGGTGATGCTCAACATCAAATCCTGTTTCCGGGTGTTAATGTCCAATATTTTGCCATACACTCTCTTATCATAATGTGAATTAGACTAGAAGCTCCTTGAAAGTATACAGTTCTACTGTAACACAGCATTAACACTTCCAGAAAACTTCCACATTATGCAAAATCACAAAATAAAACTTGGGGGAAAAATGGGGTTGGGGCACAACACACAAAACTTCATCAGAAACAAAAGCAAAAACAGTGAAAAAAAAGCACAGTTTTAAATATGTTAAGTGGCTAAAATATATAAATACTGTTATGACTTCATTTCTAAGATCTTAAGTTGGTTTTGTGGAAGCGGGTATGGGAAGTGCTGTTGTAGCTTTTTAGTTATTAAAGTGTTGGTTGAGTTACCTAAAACTGGACCAAAAGTTAGCACCAGATGTGGATTAAGTGGCACCTAATACATGTGGAGAACTAAGACAGCCAACAGATGTCTTGAGCAGTATACATGAGCACATTTTGTTTAACTTTCTACATATTTCTATACAGCTGGTTTAGCCGGGTGTAGTTTTTTGCTTTTATCATGTTTCCTATGATAAAATTGCACATAAGTGTGAAACTCATGTAATGCTTAAATTATTCCAATATTTACCAAATATGTTGGAACAAGTTGCCTTTTCCAAGTATTATAGAGCTGTATTGTGGTTATATTTTTCCTTGAGTTCCCTACAATGCATGTAGCAAGTGTCCAATAAATGCCTTTTGAATAAGAGGTCTCATATTTACAGGAAAAAAAAAACAACCCTTCTTTAAATGGAATGTGAAAAATCTTCCCCAAGCAAGGGAAAATAAAAACTATCAATGGGATGAAACTGTATTTCACATAAATTCCCCCACAGTGCACATTTGAGGTATATATTATCTCCATTTTATAGATGGGAAAGTTAAGGCTTGCAAAGGTCTCAGATACTAGGTAGCAGAATAAGGCTTGAATACAGTTTAGCTAGCATCCATGCCTATGCTTTTTCCATAATTAAAAAAATAACAGTATATCACATTATAAAATTCCAAACTTAGGGAAGAGCAAGCTATTGTATGTTATTATTTCCCTCTGGAGCTCCTTCACTCACATCTTTAGAAAATATTATTATTCCTTTGAACCTGTATCTTCTACTTTCTTGGAATCATGACTAAATGAATTAGAATTACCTTTTAGAAGTTTACAAGTCTCCTTAAAGGAGCTCTTTAACCACAATTCTATGACAGATTCCCCTCCACTAGAATTGAACAGAGTGATAAATACATGAATGCTTCAGGTTTCTGAAAGACTTCTAGTGATTTGAACCATCTGGAATTGTGACAATCCCAAAACTTAAAAAGCAAAATAAAGGCAAAAGGATTTTAAGCTAAACCAGACTGAAACAGGGCAACATGTGAATATTCTATACAACGCACTGCCATTTGTCAGTTCATTAACCAGAACTGAAAAGAGATAATAATGTAATCAGCTGGTTGTTTCTAAAAACAAAAAGTCACATGAGCAAGAAAATCGCAGCAAATGGATGAAAATGAAGAAAAAAACCGTGTAAATGACAGCTAAAGCAGCAAAGTTTAGTGACAGCAATAATCATGGCAAGCAGGAAAAAAGTTAGCAAGACAGGACACTGGAGAAAACTGCTAGCCACAAGATCATTAAGAACCATGCGAAGAGTATGTAAGAGTTCCTAAAGTTATGCTATGGCAAAGCTAAATCTGTATTTATACAGCTCTATGAGAATATTAGCAATATCACTCAGCAAAGCTTAGGTATTTCAACTATGAAATTGCTATCCAGTTGGGAGTCAGGAAATGGATCAAAGAATCATTCAGTGAATAGAAAAGCTGCCTATTTACTAAAATGACCCAAGGGCATAATTTTATTAAACCATATTTGAGTCAGCACTTTAAAAGATTATGAATTTCTAATTAAAATAAAAATTCACATGGAATTTCTTTCCCTGTCAAGCTAAATTTGAGGTTTAAGACTAAATAAAAAATCATACTCACTTATATTATTAGCTGTTTACCTATTGTTAATTAGTTTTGAGAAACAGCAGGGCTGTATTTTCTTTAACTCGTAAAACACACTGGAGGACTGGACTCAGAACCTAAGGACCTGTATTCTAATTACAGGTCAGTCACAAGAAACATGTTGTGAAGCTATTCATTTGACTTTTCTAAAAGTATGTACTTAAAATGAGGTTAGAAACTGTAACACATACTGTGTAGGGTCTTTTTCAGTTCCACAGTTTCCCTTAATGTTATTAACAGTACTTATCTGAGTAACTTAAAATTATAAAATTTTCACTCAAAAAATTTTCATGAGGAGCGCCTGGGTGGCTCAGTGGTTAAGCCTCTGCCTTCAGCTCAGGTCATGATCCTGGAGTCCCAGGATCCAGCCCCGCATCGGGCTGCCTGCTCAGCAGGGGGCCTGCTTCTCCCTCTCCCCCTCTTGCTGCTTGTGTTCCCTCTCTGGCTGTGTTTCTCTCTGTCAAATAAATAAAATCTTAAAAAAAAAAATTTTTTTTTTCATAAAACTGGAAGAAGTATATTCTGCTAGAGTGCTTCTCAAACTTTAATGTCCAAATGGATCTCATCTGCCAATCTTGTCCAAATGTATTCAGCAGGTCAGAGACAAGGCCAGAGACTGAGTTTCTAATAAGCTCCCAGGTGATACTAATTGCTGCTGATCCAGGGACTGCATTTTTAGTAGCCAGCTTCTAGGATCTGAAGAAACTGTAATGCTGACACGTTAGGCTAGCCCAGACATTACTATACAATAGTGACTATGACCAGGAATGCAAGGAAAATACACCAGAAAGTCTGATGATGAAATATATTTAGAATTTGTGTTAATATGGGAGGTGAGAAGTAGATGAACAAGAAAAGTTGGTAAATGAAGCTGAATGATGGGGGTTATAGTCTTTTGTTTAAATGGTGGGAATGTTTCTTAATAAAAAGTAACATGCCTTCACTAAAAAATCTTAAACAACACTAACACCAAATAAAGGGATGAAAACAAAGATGCCAAGCACCTTTCCACTGAAATGGGGAGGGAGAGAGGGAGTAGCAAGAAGTGTGGCTTTAATGGCTAGCTAGAAAGGATGTATTTTTAAGAAACTTACACATCATTTCAGCTTTTAAGATACTATCAGCAGTTCCTTGCTTACTTTTTACATCTTTACATTTACGTAGGAGAAACTTGATACTCCAACAACCTAATATTTGTTTAAAAAATGATTTAAAAACCTTAAAAAAAACACCTTAAAATTGGTTAAACATCATGAGATTTGATGAGAGTACAGAAGTCCAAATATCTCAATCTTAAAAACTTTAGGCTATAGAATACAGAACAAATATAGAACAAGAGAAACCGCTGAATTTAAGAGACAAAAACACTCAATTTAAGGTAATGATTACTTCTGGGGAAGGTATGGCATAAGGACTAGAACAAGAAGTACACAGGTTATCAGTTCAATCTGTCATGTTTTATTTCTTTTAATTCATATAATTAAAAAGTATGGGAAGTGTTAGGTGTTAAAGATTCAAGTGCTAAGTGCATAGGTGTTCATTCGATTTTCGCTCTATTCTTATGCATATCTGAACTTCTTTTTGTGTCCTTAATGTGAATAATCTGGTATTTCAACATGTATACTTCCATTTGCAAATCCTAAACTGAAAACTAAAATGGAGTATATTTACAATAAAAAGTAACTATAAAATTAAGATTTTTGATAATTAGTACACAAATTCTAATATTGTGGCTTAAAATTAAGATTTTCTAGAAATAGCTATAATAGAAACCTACATACACTCAAGTTCTCTAAACAATATTGTACCTTTTCTGAATGTTTTCAGATTTATGTTCCATTTTAAAATGTGAGGAAACTTAGTTCAAACTAGTCATGAGAATATCTTTGTCATAGACTTCAGAGTCTTTAAGTGTTAGAATTACCTCCAAGTTTCACAACATCCTTTAAAGTTGTATATATAAAACAAACAAACTCATTTTTTTAAGTGGAGCCTATAATTAAATAGGTATCTATGTTCAATTACTGGGCTATCAAATAGTTCAAACAGAAAACAGACTAATAAATCCAGTCTCCTTTCATTTGGCTTTGGGGTGCATTAGATACCTGCATTCTCCATCTTTTTGCTTTACCGGACTGACACCTAAAATATAATTTTAGGCCATTAAAAAATACTTCCTTGTAGCAAAAGAGGCAGTAGGAAATGATTTATTGTGGATAAGTTTTCAACAGGCTAATCTGGCAGTCCTAGAACTTTGGCTTGTTGTATTTTCTCCTAGAGTTTACCATACACAGCACTTCTGCATTTATCCTGTTGGAGCTTCACAATTCTGTGAGGTGGGCAGAGCAAAATTTATTGCCTCCATTTTACAGATGAAGGATACTGAGGGCTTAGAAAAGTGTCCTTTGCCTAGAAACTATATGGTGATCCAAACAGAACTACAGGAACAAATTTAGTTTACTGTAATTTGATTAGATTAACCTTAAATCTTAAAATGCCTCAAAACTCTGAGTTAATATATTCCTAACATAACAAAGAGAATGATCTGTTAAGCCAATATATTCTTAGTAGCTTTCAAATACTAAATTACTTTTTTAATGTTAAATATAAATACATATGAATCCATTCCTCACGTAGGTGCTTTGAAACCCATTTCCAAATAAATCTTAATGTCAAAAAATCAGGTTTTCTAGTGCAGTCATAAAAAAAACCTTAAGTATTCAAGGTAAGGCCTATTAACAAGCAGTTAAGTCATAAGAACACTTCACTGTTCACTAGTTCACTGTAGCTAGATGAGGCACATAGTGGTACTAACGACGACAGTGCTGACAGGATTTTCACCTAGCACTTGAGCAACCTACATATTACAAAGACTGGGTTAATTTAATGTATCAAATTTTAAATATTCTACAGTGTCAAAATTACCACTTCACTGACTTGGTGCTTTGGAAGGAAGGCTGTTTATCAATCACAATGTACTCTAAGAGACTGAAGAATCTGCCATTCCCTGGGAAGGAAGAACTTTGGTGTCTGGTTATTAACCCATCAGAAGTATTGTGAATTCTCCCCAGCTCAGCAACTGAAGCAACCCAGTTCCTATGCACATTTTAGAACCTTCCTTTCTCTTTCTACCCAAAGCCAGTCACAAAGAATACTGGAAAGGTGGCTAAGTACCTACTCTCAGGTGTTTCAATCACTACCCAATACTAAGAAAAAAGTTCTCTTAAATTTTGGTTCAATTACTATTCATTAGCCATGGTATTTTTTTTTTTTTTTACATTTTTTTAGGCACATCTGCTGTTGCTTTTGAGTGCTTCTGTAGTATTTTGAGTGCTTCTGTTGCACAATCCCATTTTAAGAAGAAAAAAATATATCACCTAGCTTACAAAGAACCCCAATGCTGTGGACTCAAATATAAGCAAATGTTTTATTTACTATATTCTTCCTTGGCGATAACTGAATTGTTTGTTGTATTAATATGGCACATTTACAGTTATCTTCTACTCCATGTTTTTTAATTCTCCTACTGTAAGAGTTTTGTATAATTCTTATTTCATAGCAAATCAAACCTAACTCTAAAGTTACCAGACACCAATATATTTTTAAAAAGTGACCAAAAAATATTACAAGTTGCACAAATAGCTCCCTAACTGAACTCATTAAAAAAAAAAAAAAAAAAGGATAATTGTGATGTTACAACTTATATTAAGTTTTAAAATACTTGAATGTACTATCTTCTCACCCATGGCAAAAACAGACCAAATGTTACTGTTTCTTCCTAATAACATCTAGTCCCCTTTGTTAAAATTCACAAGGTAATCTAAGATTAGTAGGAAATCTTTAGCAGACACAAAAGATGAAAGATGAAACTGCAGCAAGAGAGCATGGCAAATCCAAAAGATCTATTAGTGCATAAATCTACTGGAAAAAAAACAACAACAACAAAAGAGATAGAAAGAATTAACAAGATACAATAAAAGTTATGTCTTTAAAGCAGTAGATTATAACAGGGTGGGAAATGTTTAATATGTGTCCTCCTGAAAAGCAGTTACCATCTTTTAAATTAAAAAAAAAAAACAGCTGGTATATTTTCACAGCATCTAGATTTATTTATGGTATAAAGCCATAGAATTGTAATATTATTACTCCTTTCCCACCCTGGCAGAGAATAAACATGAATTCAGAAGCACAGTGGAGTGAAAAACAAAGAAGAGGAGAGAGAAAAGGCAGCAGAGAAAGACAGAAAAGGTGAATACAGAGCTACAGAAGTGTTTATTGAGCATGCTACAGAGGTAAGCAGAGTACACACAAAAGGAAATTAAACAACCATCAAACCTCCCAACTTTGTTAGAAAATTAATTTTTAATTGTGCCACTTTCAAACTATACTGAATTTTACATTTCTAAAGATGTAAAAACTCAACTAATAGAAAATATACATGACCATTCTGTCTACATAGATAACAGAATCTATGAATCTTGAAACTAAGTACATCAATTTCAAAAAGTATTGGTCATTTAAACAGAATCAACAATTCAGATTGACAAGAACTGTTCAAATTAATTTGACCTGTAGATTCTGAGCCATGTTTTTATTAAAGTCAGATCTATTCCTAAATACAAAATATTTTGAAGATTTATTAAAACTGAATATTACAATGCAAGGTAAATTAAGACTAAAGGCACATAAACTTTGGTCCCACCTGGTTGTCAGTTTTAGAAAACTGCCACAAAATTAATCTTCCTGCAAATTTTCGCAGTACACTTTCTTTATCTTTGAAAAATACATGCACCAGTTCCTGAACTAGCTAGACCAGTCTGCACATGCTCAGAAATCCACAACCATATTCCAAATCTTAATTACAAACTAAGGATGGCAATATATATTTAAATGCACGTAAGTCATGTCAACTTCAAAAACATCTACGAAAAATATTCAGCCACAAACAAGACATTACTTAGTGCTGACATTTATATGATACGTCCCACAAGAGTGTGTACAAAAAGGTTAAGATTCCACAATGCTTTCCACATAGGGCTCAAACTTACAGAAATCACTTCGTTGTCTTAAGAAATTAATACTCTGCATCTTGTTAATTTTAACTAATGCCTACATTCATAACTGAATCTAGACCAGAATTGTGAGATACAAAAGGCCAATGTTTTTTTAAAGCAATAAAGCCTAAGGTAGTAAAAACTAAAAAATGCTGTTTTAATTCTTTCAGTATCATGTATCTTATTTGATTAAATAGAAAGAAATGTGACAAGCCAATAATTCAAAATAAGTTCCAAGCAGGAGAAACAAAAACTTAACCTTTTTACACACCCCTGCCTAAACATATTGTAATTCCCATATAACAATGTGCCCTAGACAACCAATTCCTTTTTCCTAGTAAATGCACAATAGCAACACTAGTTTTCCTTTTTAAGGCACGTATGTCAACTAAGTTGAAAAAGGAAAATATAATTAAACTAAAATCATAAACAGACAATAAAAATGGCCTCCCTATAGAACAGATGAAATACAGCAGTTAACAACTCTGCCTTTATGTATGCCATTTCATTTTATAACCAAGGAATGGTAACAGCATGGAAAAAAAAAGAAACAACAAAAAAAAATCAAACTCTGGTCCCCACTTTTCTGAACAGTCAATAGGTGATGACACCAAACAATGTGATACACCCTCAATCTTCACCTCCCCCTTTTTAAATTGTTGACTTGGAGAAAGACACTCTCAGATGATGGTTTTCACCAAGGTTGTAATTATGAAGATCAATCAAGGCCTGGATAGCTTCTTCCACGGTTGCCATTTGAAGAAGAGCCATTTTGTGATCTCTTCTGAAACAAAATTATAAAATTAGATACTTCATAAAAATTAGGAATGGCTTAAATACTTGAATTTTTATCCATTCCAGAATCAATTTCCATAAACAAAAGGAATAAAAACTACTATGAAGACAATGTTTAACTTCTATGAAGTCACTAATTTAAAGACAAGAAAACTTGCTTACTGAAAAAACTTAAATGCTTTCACAGTGCCCCCAGTGTTAGCAAACAGTGTTCGTAGATCCTCTTCAGCTACTGAAGGACTAGGAAAATTGAATGGAAAAAAAAGGTAAAGATTAATAAATTTTGTTTTATTCTTAAAATGTACTCCCTTAAAAATCTCCAAGTTCCATACTTACGGGATATTGGATAGGTGAAGGGTTGCAGAAGGAGGAAAAATGTTCTGAAAATTTTTCGATCCAGGTTTCTTAAAACGATGCAATGGGGAATTACCAAAATCCTTTGTTAGCCCTTGATCATCAAGTCCCTCTCGAGGTAGTTGTACAGTCTGATGTTTAGACAGAGTAACACGAATAATTTTGCCATACATTTTCTGTCCATTAAGATGGTTCATGGCTGTAAAAAGAAAAAATGCCTATTAAAAAAGAATATTAACAAAGCAAAAATAATTCTTTTTTAGAACAGCAGAAATAACTGAATTCTATGAGTTTTAAATAAATCATAAGTCTACAAGAGCCATTGGTGACAAGAAAATTTAAATTTATTTGCATTTATTTAATTTTTATTTGCACAAGACAAGCATTCTGGCAAAAAAGCCAGTTTCTGTCATAGGGTGAAAATCCTGATTATGAATTTCTCTCTTCTTTGCCAATCCTGCTGATAAGTCATATACTTAGTAGCTGCAGAAAGAAACTTAGTACTCATCTATAACTTTTTCTCCTTTCTGCCCCACGACCTAATTGCCAAGTCCTAGAATACTCTTCTTCCTAATTATCCCTCAATTCATCTCTCTCTCCATTCTCCACTTTTCATTGTCACAATGTTTTGATCTGCATAACTCAAGTCTCCTAATTTATCTTCCTGCTGGATTTTTTTCTACTTTCCTCCAACCATTCTATTACACAGCAGCTAGATTGAACTCTATAAATTCCAAATCTGATTATTACCTGCTTAAAACCCTTAAGGTCAGACTAGGAAAGGTATAAGCCATGTTAAAGAATGAAATCTCCCCAGCCTCTTTGAACGTATTTCTTGATGATGTAAAACAATACCAACTACTTTGTTAGTACTGATAATCAAGTTTAAGACAAGAACCATCCTACCCCGCATGGAACTTATGGTATTTTAGCACCGTATTTCCTTGCACTTAAAGCTCCAGCTATACAAAACCTATCTCCTTGACATGCTAGTTTTTCTTACCGTTAGCCCTGTGTGCACACTGTTCTATCTGTAACAATTTCCAAATCCTCTAAATCATCTTAGTCCTGAATTCTCACTAGTTCCACTGCATTTCACATACACTTCTAAATTTTCACTTATAAAATCAATGCAATTATTCATAGATGTGGTACATACACCTATTATAAAAACTTGAATCATAAAACATTTTCAAATTCAATCATCCTGGGGGCGCCTGGGTGGCTCAGTTGGTTGAGCGACTGCCTTCGGCTCAGGTCACGATCCCGGAGACACGGGATCCAGTCCCACATCGGGCTCCCTGCTGAGCAGGAAGCCTGCTTGTGTTCCCTCTC
The DNA here is from genome assembly GCA_004023965.1 of Spilogale gracilis. Classification (NCBI taxonomy): domain Eukaryota; kingdom Metazoa; phylum Chordata; class Mammalia; order Carnivora; family Mephitidae; genus Spilogale; species Spilogale gracilis. Next base: position 92,958 of record PITA01002363.1, on the reverse strand, counting down.
TCACTTCCCCTGCTTGTGTTCCCTCTCTGGCTGTGTTTCTGTCAAATAAATAAAATCTTAAAAAAAAAAAAATTCTAGCATTCTGTTGCTTATGATAAAGTGCTTTTAGCTCATACAAATGTGTTATAAGGGATAAATCTGGGGAATAAAGTATAAAAAAGTAGATTAAGGCTGTTCTAAAGAAAGCTATCTTAGTTCAGCTTTGAAAAGTTATAAAAAGACTGTAAAAATGGCTGAGTTTTGATATACTGAAGGGCAGAAATAAGAAAACAGTAAAAGGGCACTTGGGTGGCTCAGTGAGTTAAAGCCTCTGCCTTCAGCTCAGGTCATGATCTCAGGGTCTTGGAATCAAAGCCAGCATGGGGCTCTATGCTCAGCAGGGAGCCTGCTTCTTCCTCCCTCTCTCTCTCTCTCTCTCTCTCTCTCTCTCTCTCTCTGCCTGCTTGTGATCTCTCTCTCTCTCTGTGTCAAATAAATAAAATCTTTAAAAAACAACAACAACAATAGAAAAATCCTAGGCACAGTACCTGTACCAAGAGATGACAGAATAATGGGATTAAAATAAAGCAAAATAACCAAAGAGCTAACTCTGGAAGTAGTCATGTAGTGGGAGGTATTCTAGGCAGCTGACTTGACAAAAGAATCTGAAGTAATAGGTGGATGAGGGCTGAAGATGAGGGGTCAAGCATCATGGCTTTGTCTTTGTTTTTAAAAAGCTTGTCAAAAACTGAGGCACATATAATTATTAAACAAAAAGCAGATTATTTGAATTACTACTTTAAGCTGAATCCAGTTTAAATAACAGGACTCTATCTTGAAATCAGTTATAAGAAATATGGGGTAAATGGGCAAAGCAATCAATGATAAAGGAGGAAAGAACCAAGTTGCACAGTGGAAATGGCACTTTCAGTTGAATATAATTTTTTACTTTCCCCTTAATTTCTGAAGAAATTAATGAATAACAAGAAGTCAAGATACGGTAAAAAAAATTATAGATTTTTATATAGGAAGAGTTTATAAAATGTGGAACCAGAGCTACAGCAATAATTATCTCCTTTATAATTCCAAGTATTATTTGTGTTGCTTCTCATTTTATAAGAAATGAATCTCAGGGCACCTGGGTGTTTCAGTGGGTTAAAGCCTCTGCCTTCGATCGAGCCCTGCATCGGGCTCTCTGCTAGGTGAGGAGCCTGCTTCCCCCCCACCTCACTTGTGATCTCTCTCTGTGTCAAGTAAATAAATAAAATCTTAAAAAAAAAGTCTTTAAAAAATAAAATAAAAAAATAAAACATGAATCTCAACATCCACTTGTCTATTTAACTAATCTACTCAAAGACCCAGCTTCTAGTTTTGTTTTTTCTCTCAACTGTCTTTTATACCAATGATTTCTAGTCTTGTCTTTATTATTATCATCTCCTTTCCTTGGGTTTATACCAACATTCAGAAAGTTAACCTCCTGTCAAGACACCATTTTCACTGTACTACACATATCTACTTTGTAGAGTACTTTAATAATTTAGGATACTTAAAACTAAAATGATAAAGTAACCTGCCTGATCCATGAGAGACTGGGAAATTCTCAACCTTTTTGTTATAAACTCTAAATTGTGCAACAGTCAGAATAAGGTCTACAGGATACTACTTACTCTTTGCTTTATTGAAGTCTGCTTTCATAAATGTTCCCATTGGTACTTAAAAACAAATGCATAACTCTACATATATGTAATTCTGTTAAGGTAATTGTGTCATACCATTTGGAAATACTCATTGTTTCATGAGATAGAACAGAATTTTTTTATGCTTAGGAAGTATTATGGGGGAAATATAAAGAATTAAGAGATAGTGGTATTCAGCCATGATAAATCATTTCAGACCAGTTTTAAATTTTGCAAATATTAAGATTTTTAAAATAAACATTCTACCATGCTTATTTTGTGTATGTTATCCTTAAGTGAACTTTAAAAGAATTTTAAAATACCAAAGGGTAGTAGCTGCTTTGTGCTGTATTTCCAAATACAGTCCAAAAGGAGAATAGTGCCCAGTAATAAAGCATATTAAATTAAAAAATTTATCACCAATTTTTTGCAATATTAAAGGCATTAATGGTGTCAGTACATATTTTTATGGTCATCTACTTCAAAAAAGCAAAATCTAGCAATGAGAAACATATTTACTATTACATATAGTTCAACAACTATAAATCATGTCAAAGCTTTAAGTTCTGTTTATTGAATTATATTCTCCCAAAAGTCATATACTGAAGCTCTACTCCTACAATATGACCATCTGAAGACATAAGGATAAGGCCCTCATCCAATTAGACTAGTGTCCTTATAAGAGGAAGAGAAACCAAGAGAGCTCAGAGGAAAGTCCATGTGAGGACACATGGAAAAGTTAGACATCTGCAAGCCAGGAAAAAAACCTTGAAGAAACAATCTGCTGGCACCTGAGAAAATAAGTTTTTGTTGTTTAAGTCATTCAGTCTGTGGTATTGTTTTAGCAGCCGAAGCAAAGTAATATAACTATAGTAAAAATTAAAATGCCACTTATTTAAGAGTTTGGTTAAATTCTGCATCAGGTATTTCTCAACCATGATACCTGTATATCCTTTATATGAAGGTTAATGCCACCCACAGCTCACACAGTGATGAGGAAAAAATTAAACATCTGAGAAAGCTTTAATGCTTTGTAAAATGCTATTTACCATGGCCAGGCTGTGACTACCCCTACTAGAGCACAGAAGTATACATGGCAGAAGAGGAAGAAAACATTTACTAGCCCTCTAGGACATGATTAGCATTTTTACAAATCTTTCTTTGAAGATGGATATATCCATTTTAAAAAGTAGAGAGCCAGGAGCATCTGGGTGGCTCAGTTGGTTAAGTGACTGCTTTTGACTCAGGTCATGATCCCGGAGACCCGGGGGTCGAGTATATCGGGCTCCCTGTTTGGCGGGAAGCCTGCTTCTCCCTCTCTCACTTCCCCTGCTTGTGTTCCCTCTCTGGCTGTGTTTCCCTCTGTCAAATAAATAAAATCTTAAAAAAAAAGGAGAGCCAGATGCATAGTTTTACATGTCATCTGAGCTACCACAATAGCTGGTAAGAAAAAAATTCAAACTTACTTCTATCTGCTACCAAAGGCCAAATATAGCACACTGTTCAAGTTTAAGAGGTTTCCTGGGTGTTAACAGCAAAAATACATAGCCCTAACATCAAAAATAACAAATTTCTAAATTAACAATGTGAAAACTACCAATGTAAGGCATCATCATCCCTGAATCTCCATGAACAGAATTATAAGCTAAGGATATGATGATACTTATAGTTTTATCACATTGTGAATATGCAGTTGTATTCCAGATTTATGTAAACTGACTTTGTATATAAAGGCAAACGACACATTAAATATTTACTTAAGTATATATATGTGTAATTTGACTCAAGTACATTTTAAGATTCCAAAAGGGATTAACAATGGTGTATGTGGCACAAACTTCATTCTGTAAAAAACTCGTGTCTCTAAAATACATTTTACATGTGAATCTTTTCATTACTAAGTTTAGACAAATACTTAGAATAATTATAATCAGGATTCCATAGACTATATGAACAGTTAACTTCTATTATAGAGAGTAACCAGGAAAGAAAAACACTAAAGACCTTTAATATAAATGCTATCATTATTATGTGAAACTGTTACTCCAATTTTGGAGCCCAAACCTCTTTCCATTAGACTGTACTTGAGGATTGGTAAAGGACAGCAGAATATGCAAACATGTTCACGATATATAAATACGTTAAAATATGAGAATTAACATGACATTTTGAGCAAGGCTATAAAAAAGAATGGTTTCTTATTGCCATAAAGGGGTTTGTTTTTATTAACAGACTCAGATTTAAAGATGTATAGGTAAGATGCAGTTTAATCTTACCAAGTTGTGACTGGTTTCCATCAGCCATCTGTATAAGAGCACTGTCTTTCTTATTGTACAAAATCTTCACACGTTGCACATCTCCATAAACACCTTTTTTGGAGCCACAGAGAGGTAATCCAAAAATGGAATTAATTTTACATGCAAGTCAGCTGAATATTATCTTTCTGACATATTAATGAAACATTCAGACATCAACATGATCACTCATTCAAACTCATCATTCTCACAAATGAATAAAGAAGATCAAGATTTTGAACAGTGAATTTTGAAAAGAATAATTTTCGATAAACCCTCAAAGCTATGTGAATGATATTAAATTAAAGACCATGCAAAATAAATCAGCATGCATTAAAACAAATTTTGTGTCTATGGAGAGTTTTAAATAGCAAAGAAAAATAGCAAAAGATTTACTATTCAACTTTAAGCCAAAGTGCTAGCTACAAATAAGAATTAAGGTGAAACAAAAATCAAATCAATAATAAAAGTATAGTGCTAACAATAACATACCGAAGAGGGTAAACAGACTTTGGGGCGTAACCATCTTTAGAAGGAGAGAAGAGCAAGCAGCGTAAGACAAGAAGAGAGAAGAGTCGAGGAAGAGCGGAGATGAACAGATCATCCATAACGAAGGGTGGTTCCCGCAGAATGGTGAGGTGGTCATGGATCATGGTTCAAGGCGGTTAATTGGGGCAAGTTGGTCCGAGGAACATTTGTTCAAGCACAGAAGCATGAACATAGGGAATGGAGACAGGGAATGAAGACAAGGACAAGGAAAATAAAGGATAAGACAGGGAAGGGAATGGGTATTTGGGAAAAGACAAGGAAAGGGAAGGTGAACACACAGGGGAAAAGGATGAAATGGGGAAGGGAAACAGCAATGCAGAAGAAAAAAATAAGGAATTGGGGAACAAAAAAAAAATAAAATATAGGTCAGTACATAGGAAATGCAGGAATTTGGTCAGAAAATGGTTGGTTTATGTACTGTACAAGAAAAACTGAGTAAAATGTAGTCATCCAAGACAAATATGGGTAAAGTACATCTATATCAAAGAGTAAATTACAGCATTTCATCTCAACATAGGGAAGGAAAGCATGCACAGGAATTTTAAACTTTGAACTTTAACTGCATAAGCATGGCTGGTTATGAAATGCAGGCAAAATTCTTAAAAGAAAAACAAAGGCACTCTGATTCAAACATTTTGGCATGCAGAACTGTGAATGACAATAGTATTAAATGATAAAATAAGCTTAATGTTCGTATTAACAGAGGCCAATTAAAAATAAAATAATTCAAATTAGACATTGTAAACTGATACATTGAGCTTCCCACATTTCATACCAGCTTTCATAGCAATCAAAATAAAATATACCAGACATAAAATGTACAACTAAAGAAAATAACTCAGCAATAAATTTTACTTAACAAGGGGGAGGGGATAAAGTTGAAAAATATTTTTAGAAGACAATGACTAATAACTGCAAAGAAAAAATTACTAAGAAAGACTGGAAGAGTGCCTCGTCAAGATCTTTGGAAGAACCTTCAAAGAAAAATGTATTAGAGTAGTTCACATAAAATAAGATTTAAAAAAATGCAATGACACATAAGCATGAAATGAACAAGCAAATAATTAGAAAAGGCAAAGAACAAAATTGTTTTACAGTTAAATCTGCAAATTAGATCACATTTGCCTTTGAGAACAACAAAAAGAAAAAGCCATACTATAGTACAGTACTTCACCATATTTTTCTTAGGAAAAATAGGTAGTTAGGTTAAAAATAATAGTAATAATAATATATATATATATATATAAAGAGATATGACTAAGAAAATATTACCTAAACAAGTACATAGATTTTATTCAGAAGTAGAAACATACAGAAAATACTTTGACTAATGAATGTACATAAAAAGAAAGGCAAGTGCAAAATGAAATAAACGTGAGAAACTTTCACAAATGAAATGGAGTTAAAGAACAAACATTAGAAAATTATTTTACTAACCTCTTCATTTAAATTGCTAACCAACAGGACTGTATTGCCACCAGCTGAGACTCCAGGCATACCCACTCGGCCAGCAGCAGCTGCAGCAGCTGCTGCAGCAGCATTTGGAATAGCCAAAGGACTCAGAGCTCCTGGAACAGCTGCAACAGGAAGCCCTAATTTTAAAATAAAGCATATTTTACGAAACACACACAAGTCGTTTACAAAACCAATTTAAGCACGATGGCTGCATGGCTTAGGGCTGACCATTCCAAATGGTTCCTGAAAGTTAATTTTTATTAACATTTAGAAAAATGGTTTGCTGATAATGTAGCAGTTAGAGAAAATTAACTGGTTTCAGTGAAATCATTACATATTAGGGCTAAGGTACATACCTGTAGTACGCTAAAATATTAAATATACAATATTCCATTTCCTATGGAAAAGCAAAAAAAGCATAAAGAATATGATATTTCTAAGTCAGAAACTTGAAAAATTCACTTCCATGGTTTATAGCAAGAAGGCACACCTAAAATAAATATCTTCAACAATCACTCAACACATTATTATACAAGTGCTATCTTCTTCATAAACTCATACTTGAAATCAGAAAATTCTAGCTTATGAAACAGAGAGTAAGTTCTTCAGTTCTTGGAGACATATCACCTGGAACATCATTATTTAATTCATTCAAATGATGTAAAGATATTCTTACCAAAGTTTATTTGCCTTAATTTCACACTCAAGTAGTTATAATGAACACAACATATTTCTCCAACACATTTCCCCAGTAGAAAGACTGAGAAAATGTCAGTTATCACGCAAGCTTTCTCTGTCTTTTCCTACCTTTTGCCTACCAGTTTTAACGTTTCCTTATTTCTATTGCTCTATTTTCCAATCTTACTGTTGTTCTATCATCTTTAAGATACTCGTCATTTATTTGAGAGAATTTTGTCTCACCATCTTTTATCCACATTAGAATTAATAAACTCAAGACCCTTCCCCCTTTAATTCTTATATACCAGTTGATATCTCAACAAATATTAGTTCACTAATGAATTATATATTTTTCTCCTTCCCATGAAAAAGGAAACATCCAACCTACATGAAGTTAACGCATGACATACCTGGATAGACATGGCTCTTAGTACTGCTGTCCCGAAAGTTCATGTTTTATTTCTTCTTTTCTCTTTTCACCAGCCTTCTTGTGTATGTCACAAGGATGTGCTGTCGCCTTTGGTTTCAGATCTCTTTAATATTTTAGCCAATTTTTTTACTTTATAGAAACTATGATTTCACTGACAGTCTGAGGGTTAAGATTCATAATTCTTAATCTCTTTAGTTTCTGACTTAAATTTTTTCCTTCCAATTTCTTTTCATCTTATCTCTCTCAGCAGTTCAACAGTGGAATAATATTTTTTTCAATCTTTTTGTGGATAAGTTTTAATGCCTTTTGCCCACTTTCCCAAATTCTCCATTTCTCTTAATTCTCCATTTTCTTTTTTATACCCATCACACTGATTTAACAAGTATTAGCTTATGGCACTCATGCCAATCCTGTTCCATCCAATCATCCATTTTATGTATTTACTATTTATTTTTTCATCCTTTTTATTTTAAAAGTAAATCCCAGAAAAAAATACCTAATTTTAAAATAAAAATTCTTGTGTCTTTAGTAGTCTTTGATGCCCTTTTGGATTCATTAGTATGGATCTTTGTAACTAACTATTCTACACCATGTCAAACTTCTCCATTTTAAATACCACAGCTTTCATTACACCTTATATAGACTGCTCCCATTAATATTCAATGGATACCTTAATTTGCTGCCAGTGGCAAATGTACAGATATATTCCCAATTCTTAGACATACACTCACAGTAATTTTGTTTTTGCACTCTTAGAAAATGACCCCTCCCAGTCCTCCTTTAATTATCATTCCTTGGAAGTATTTTTCAGATAGTTGTGACTGAATGTACATACATTCAACTAAAGTTGATAACACAATTATTCAGTAGCAGCAGAAAGTCCAGATGTAGGCATTACATTGTCAAATCATTCCCTTGTTTCCCTGCCATTAACTGGCTACTCATCATTGGAAAAAGTAACTTAAATGTTAAGTTCCTTGGTCTTAATGGGATCCAGTCAGTGGCCCAAAACAAACATCAGCAATAATACACGGCATGCAAAAGCAAAAAGTTCAGTATCAATTCTCAAATTTCTTTAAGAATAAAATATGTATTTTTTAAATCCATCAAAGACATTTACGCAGCTCTTGTCCACAACCAAAAATTAAATCAATTTCTGGTATCATTTCCAATTCTACCATTTTTCAGGGCCCCCTAAACCAAAATAGTTTACTGAACTAATTATAATTAGATACCAAAATTAATCTAAAAAATTCCTAAATACCTAGCATGTTCCCTGTACATCTCCTGACTCTTACCACCACCTTGTTTATTAAAATACTGCTCCCCCATCCTCCCAACCATTCCACTCCAAGACCCTTAGTTTGTTTCTGAGTCCAAAGTCTCTTATGTTTCGTCTCCCTCCCCGATTTATCCCACTTCCCATTTTCTTTTTATCTAACAGAATTGTCTTGAAATTTGTATCCCCACACTGAAAAAGTTCTCAGTCTTTTTGGTCTCAGGACCCCTTTACACACTTAGAAATTACTGAGGACCACACAAAGACCTTTAGTATATTTGGGTTATATTAACTGATATTTAATATATCAGAAATAAAAACCAACAACTATTTTAAAAAGTAACAAGAACACACGATCACTTTCTATTAGCCTTCAGAGTAATGTATGCAAGGTGAGAGTACAAGACAAATAATATTTTAGTATTGTCATGAATATAGTTTTGACTTCGTTAAGAGTCAGAGATCTCTAGAGATTATGTGAACCACTGCCAGGTACACTTGGTATGATGTTTTATACACACGTAGTTCTCAAGAAATACTAGAGAATTAAAAAAAATAATTTATTCATTTCAAAGAAAATGCTGTAATAGAGTTTGAGTATATAAAAAAAAAGAAAAAAAGAACATGAGACATGCAGATTACACACTGACACTACAGAATTAAGTTCTAAGTCACCTATTACTCATCTTTCCCTGTTGACATTTCAAGGAAAATTATTAATTCATGAAATATAAAATACCAATCTACCTAAATTTGATATATCAATCTAAACAAGACAGTCTAAGCTTAATACTTCATTTCTGCAGAAAAGCTTCTGAAATATGTCTCTACAATGTCAATATACAATTCAACAATCTCATGAAAACGTCACCAAAATATTCAAAGGTGATAGAAAATTTGTTCATAAAACTTTAAATATCCAAGACAACTGTTTTTTGAAATACACTTCTTATTGAAATTTGGGTTTTGTAATGAAGGTAGGTAACTTGGTGGCACAGCATTATTTAAAACATCAAGACTTACAGAAAAAATGATCGCTGAGAATTGAGAGAGAACTGGGATTAATTTAAAATAGTGACTAAAAATTAAAAGTCCAGGCTGGAGTTTTTTTTGAGTATGACAGACTGCAAGACTTTTTTTTTTAAAGCCACTTTTTATTAAAAACACTGAACTTCAGTAACAATTAAGACTGAGAATTTTCTATCTAGTGAGAAAATGAGCTCAAAGGAGATACAATTTACCTCCTTCTAGTTAAGGAGGTAATGGGAAGCTTAGCAGAAAGTGGAATGTAAGCTCTGAGAGCCCCACTGTTGTTACTACTATCCAAATGCTACTCCATGTCTCCCCACTTTTCCATTTATTATCACCTATCCGTTTATAATCTGGGCCACTGTGCTAGTATGTCAGGTTATGATATATTCTTCTACCAAGTCATTTTTCTTCATTTTAGGAAGCCCAGAGTATGGTCTAAGAGTACTTTAAGATATTAGGGCAGTTACTGTCCTTGATGTCACTAGCATGCACTTTTCTTCCACTACTTCCTCCCCCAAATGAGAACTTAGAAAAGCTATTTAAGCCATCTTTACACAGTTCTAAAGCCCTGGAATTAGTCTTGAGTTTTTACTGGACTTTTTAAAGCCTCTAATGAAAGATTCTATAATTTCTCTCAGTATGCTCTTTTCTGAAAAATTACTGTTCATCAGGAAAAAAAAATTAGGTTTAACCTAAAGGTCTTCTATAATAAAAAATCTACAAAATAGTTTATGACGCACTATACCATGATAAATTCTGAAAAATTCTGTATTTTTCATATTAACTCCTAGCTATAAGTCAATAAATTTATAATCTTCCCTTTGCAAAAATTGCTTAAAACATGTAAAACACTGACTCCAGTAAATTATTTTTAGCTCCAATTTTAATGATTTATATCTTTAGCTAAGGCATCAGGTATGCTGGAAAAAACATTATTAAATGCATTTTGATGATGAAAGATTAAAAATGCCTATTCTACTTCCAGGATTGTTAGAACGATAAAAAAACGAAGAGCTTCATAAACTGCCATACAAAGGTATCACAGGGCTACTTTCCATGTGAAATGAACTTCATCAGGAGGGCCACTCAGCCATTTTGAGTGACTCGGCAATTTTATAAATTTCTCATGTTAGTTCTGACACAACTGTTCCTCCACTGAATGAACACACAGCCATGTATATGATAAAGTCCAGTGGGATGAGGTGATGAAACTTACTTATCTATCTCTCATTGCTTAAGGTCACACAGAAATCCTGCTTAGACTAATTAAAGAATTACACACTTTTTGTTAACTTACCTGAAATCATTTATAAATTTATCTGATTCTGATTCTTAATAAGGCTTATATTTTAGATTTACAGAAAAACAAGTTCTACAGAGTTCCTATATAACCTGAGTACTTTATTATTAACATCTTACATTGGTACGGTACAGTTGGTGCTATTAATCAGCCAATATTGATATATTATTATTAACTAAAGTCCATACTTTGCCAAACTTCTTTGGTGTTCCTCTAATATCTTTTTTTGTTCTGGGATCCCATATTACATTTAGTTATGTTTCTTTAGGCTCCTCTTGATTGAGACAACTTAATCCATGATTTTTCAAGACACAGAATTTGTTTTATCCATTCATTTCCCATTCTAAAACTTCTATCCAAAGTTGACAACGTTTCTTTTGGTCTTACTTCTTAACCTTGTTCAACATACCTGGTAGCTGTCTCACATACTACTAAATAGAGGATCAGGGGTGGGACTTGGAGGCCCTCTCTAATTCATAAAGTATAGAGTCTTTGGTGGGAAGGGCAGTTTTTTACAGTATATTATTTCCTGATTTGAAACTGAAACTTTCACTTTTGACAAAAATGACAAATGCTATTCTTTCCTGAAACAATCCATTCCTCTTCTACCACCTTCCTTTCAATTCCTTATTTTGCCTGCTGGAATACAGTCTCTTCTATCATTAACAATCACATTTTTATTCAATGTGTTCCTTAGAGAAACTTCTTAATCAAAAGCTGGCTTTATCCCAATGAAACTGCTTATAACCCTCTCAAAAAGTCATTTTTACCTCCCTAAACCCTTCCCTTCCCTAAAGGAAGGAAAAAGGATTCACTACTCATCATTCTACCCTACCACCCAATGTTGCTTTCGTAACTGCAGTTCTAAAACCATCAATTAAGACAGATTCTGCATCCAGTCATTTCTCATCAAAACAGCCATCAGGTCATTGAAACATTTTTCTTTCATCACAGAGATGTCAGCACCTGGTTTTATTTCCTCTTTGTCTCCCAGCCCATCACCATCTTGTGATATGTCAAACAACCTTAGTCCACAATTTCTTAAAACTTCCACTTTGATGATTTCCATTTTAGCAACTTCTCTTACCACATCTTTTTCTTTTTGAGTTATGCCATTCATTTCTAATATTTAAAATCCCCTTTCCTGACTTCATTCTTCCATCTTTCTTAATTCTCCCACTCTGTCCAATTACTGAACCTACTTTTGGACTATATGTTGACTAGTTCCCTTTCTATTTTTCCTTGGCTTGACTTCACAATGTAGCCTTTTTTTTTTTTTAAATGTTCTTCGATGCCAGACATGGATAAATCCAATCTTGTTTTTCGGCTAATCTTTCATCTGGGTAGGTATTAGAGCGAAAACATTCCAATTTTAGTATAGGTGCTGCCACAGTGAGCACTAGAGTGAAAACACACATACACACCCCAAAACTGATTTCATAAACATTTTGGTATTTAACATTAGCTGATATCTACTTTCAAGGGTTCGCTACAAATCCACCAGACTTAAGCCCCACATCCTACTCTCAATCTTGTTATGTTCAGAAGGTCTAAGAATGAGATCAGAATTTCAAGTTTTTTTAACCAACTTCAAAAGTACTCCCTTCTTTCATGTTTCCCCTTTTTCCCTTTCTTCATAAAAACATAAAATGGTGAGAAGAAAGAATATAGACTACATAAGCTGGTAACTTCAGTTCTGGCCCCAGCTCTGTCCCTTCATTTTCCTCCTACAATTCTATGTGAGTTTGATATTAATCCCTTTCTAGTTCTCACAATGATCCTAAGCGAGCATTTTTTTTTATTTTTTAGGCTCCAGTATTTTCATTATCCTCTAGATCCAATCCTCTACAATCAATTCTAGGGGCTCAGGTCGTGATCTCAGGGTCTGGAGATCAAGTCCTGTGTCAGGCTCCACGCTTAACCCAGAATTTACTTGAGATTCTCTCTCCCTCCTCTTCTCCCCCTCCCATCATGTTCTGTAAAATAAATAAATCTTCAAAACAATCCACAAAAAATACTAGTTAATATGAAATTAGCATTCTATTGTATGCCAAGCACTATACAAACTGCACTTATTAACACATTTAATCCTCACAATGGCCTTGTAACACTGTCATTATATCCATTACCAATGTGGAAGCCAAGACTGTGAAGCTGGAACAGATTTTGAACTCAGGACACCTGGATTTGGAGCCCATATGATTATATATAGTTCCTCAAGGCAAACATATGTCCTCTGGCCCTGCTTTACTCCTCAACTACCATACCATTTCTTTCCTTTTTTATAGCACACTTCTTCAAAGACTAATAAATGCTTTCTTATTTATACCCTTAATCCAATATAATTTGATTTCTACCCACTGCTCATGAATAACCTTATTGGAACTACTGGACTGAATAAGAAATTCTAATTTTAATCCTATTTATTCATCTCTTGATTTCTTGCTTCTTAATTTTTCCCACAATATAAATGTACACTGTGTAAATTTCAATTTTTAATTTCAAGTCATTAATCCTCTTGCCCTCTTATACCTGAAGTCTTAAGCCAAACTTTTAAAATATCACAAAACTATTCTCCATATTCACAAGCTCATGGAATGGCCAAGTTGTAGACAGAACTTCCTACTGTCTAGTGGACTTCCCTAACTTATTCTTTGTAAGTACTCATATCAGTAAGATACCAAGTACTATTACTTTTATGTTTACTTTTTCCCTATTTGTTTCTTTTCATTCACATTTCATGTCCCTGGTTTAGATTCACAACTTTATCTTATTTAGACTAATAGTCTCCATTCTCCAATATGGCTTATTAGTAACTGAAAGCTTGTCACTTCCTAAACATGATATATACTTTATCACATCTGCTCCTGCCGTTTTTTTCTTATTCATATCCAACCCCACCAGATTGTAAACCAGATTCCGGAATAGAACTTGCAATTCTTCTGAATCCTTGTAGTGCCTAGCACAGTGCTAAAATGAATGCTGAATAATTCAATGAATGAACTAACCAGGATGCCACTGAGGTGAGGTAAAAAATCCTTTCAGGGATATGAAATGCTCATGGCAATTACTTAACAAGGTTATCAGAAATATTTAGAAAGTGGGGCATGGAAGAAAGGTAGAGAGTAACACCTTTAAATTGAAATCAAGATCAACAGGGAAAATACAGAAGATAAAAGGAAAGCGAAATAGGAAGTCAGAAAGAACTCAAGGGAAAAAAGACCAAAAGAAGAATTGAAATGAGATTTCCTATATGTGATCTACTGTGTTCTTGGTGTATTTTTAGAGGAACTAGTGAAAATCTTCTGCCTAATTCTTATCTGCTTTTGATAGAAGCAAGTTTTATACTGTGGTCACAAACACAGTTATTCTTCTATTAATTACAGAAACCACAGGGCGCCTGGATGGCTCAGTGGGTTAAAGCCTCTGCCTTGGCTCAGGTCATGATCTCAGAGTCCTGGGATGGAGGCCACATCAGGCTCTCTGCTCAGCAGGGAGCCTGCTTCCTGCTCTCTGCCTGCCTGCCTCTCTGCCTCCTTGTGATCTCTCTGTCAAATAAATAAATAACATCTTTAAAAAAAAAAAACAAAAAAAACACAACGGAAACCACAGTAACATACTTTAGAAAAGTTTTCTTTCTTTTAGCCATACTATATATATAACTGTCAACACCTAAAAATCAACACTATAGCAAAATAAAATCTACAGTCTAATTTAAACCTACTTTTTATATCCAAAGGCTAGTGTTGGATTAGCCTGAAAAATATAAACAATAACACTAGAATAAATTCAAATATCTGACAGTCTTGAAAATGAAGGTAAATAAAATTTCTTAAAACTACAGCCGAGAACAATGTAATAGGTGAACCTAACAGATTAGTTCAAGCAAAAGCTATGTGATCATCCATTAAGAACTGTATATGAAAATTTTACCTTGGATAGTTAAAAGGCAGTCTATGAATACCATTCCTACAGGAATAAGTTTATCCTATTTGGGAATGCTGGCAAATAAGCAACTATGCACCGACATGGTAATGTTATTTTTATTTCTTCTAACATTCCTATCACACCTGTGGCCTCTTCTACTTCCAAAGCATCAACTACCACGAACACATCTCCCTTGCCAAGAAAACAAAAATAATTCCAGATTCAACATACATTCAAATATTATTTAAAAAGGGCTCAAAGAGTTAAACTCTCTAAAGGTTATTGTTTCAAGTTAATTTATGATTTAGAAGTTCAAATTTTATCCACTGACAGTGGATGAGCAATTCTATTTCAGGTCATTACTTCTTTTTTTTTTTTTTTTTAAAGATTATTTACTTACTTATCAATTT